>DWLH01000043.1:0-48002 GCA_018249795.1 Heliconius telesiphe telesiphe | reverse complement strand
AAATTTGAAATTCAGACTCTTAAAAATATTTCATTGAACACGTGTTTCATGGTTTTTAAGAATTCACCCCCTAACGGTTCAAATAACGAGTTGAAAGTTTATATGGAAAAATCTTTAAATTGCCACCGATTTTTATATAAAATTTAAATTCAGACTGTTAAAAATATTTTATTGAACACGTGTTTCGTGATTTTTTTTGGATTCCCTCCTAATAAGCGGGCGAAGCCGCACGCGCCCTCTAGTAATATTATAAAGCTAAAGAGTTTGTTTGAACACGCAAATCTCGAGAACTAACGATTCAAATTAAACAATTCTTTTTGTGTTTGTAGTGGAAAGCTATATTCAGGATGTATATAGTTTATTTATGTTGTTAGCATCTCTATAGGGAGATTTTTACAAATTTCCGCTATCCAAAGATAATTACTAAGAATTATCGTCTCGCAAGTGTATAAAAATTTCGCCTGGTCGGTTGCCAGGAGACGCGGGTTCGCTTCCCGCTACGTTCAAATTTGTATACCTTTTATAAATAAGTATTTTAGTTTCCTAAGTGTGGAGTAACACTTTAAAAATGTTTAAAAGTACAATATAAATTTTGATTACAACGATGCGTAAATAATTTTATATTTTGTTTGCGTTCATTTAGTTACATAAAGCATAAGGGTGGTGTAGATCTAAATATTTAATATGATTTTTTACCTTATACCTCCACGCGATCTCGAGATAAATTGTCTTGACAGATGGACAGACGGACAGAAAGTGATATTATAAGGATTACGTTTTTTTCTTTTCCAATATACAAAACATAAAAAAATATATGTTATACCGATTTACTTTCACATTTTTACAAAATAAAAATACCGCTCATTCCTAGTTTGTTTCCCTAATATAGGAGGATTCTCTGAGAAATGGTTTAGAGATAGCGCCGTCACATCTTAACTCTAAGTAATATATCATCCGAGCTTACCAGCAACTTTCAACGGGAAAAAATTGCGATAAGCTTTTACCGTTTACAACTGATGGTGGTTTTTTAATTATGATAGATATTTAAAAATTGTTTGTTTGGATTTTTTTGTTTAGATAATTGATTACAGTCTAACAGTAACTAATGTATATGTTTTAATTGAAAATTATTTATTTTTTATATTGGAATTTACTAGATTATTTAAAATAAATCGCCGTCGTGACGCAGCGGCACAACATCTCAGAATCAGCAAGACGGTTGTGAGTTCGATTCCTACTCTTAGAAATGTAATAATTCTCATTCGCCCTTTCTTCGCCATCTTGCCTACTCTGATATATACAGGGTGCAGACGCTACATAAAAAAAATATAACGTAAGAATATCGATTAAGCGAGTGTGAGTTAAAAACGCATTCATTAAATTGGAGAAATAGGTAAATAACATATGCTTATTTAAGTCAGTTTGTTCTCTTTTCAATTTAAAATCAAAAGGCGAATAAAAACATTCCCCCGAATGTAAATCGAACCCCCAACCATCGGATCCACATTGAAACCGTTCTACTACGCCATTATTTACTGTATAAACATAATAACATAGCAATTAACTCCCTGTATCTAAATAAAGGTATGAACATTCGCCGGCACGGTGGGAACAACGCTGTTGGCTGTAGCCAAATAACTTGGAAAGCAAATATTTTCATCAATACCGGCGTAATATGCCAAGTTGGGGGGTTGTGTTACGTGAGTTACATCGTATTTGATACTAAAAGATAGCAAAATTATTTCTATAGATTTTTTTTTATTGATATATTTATGTAAATGATATCAACAGTGTATTTCATCACATCATATATTCTAAAATCGGGCGGTGGGCCCAAGCCAAGGGGCACAAGCGCGCAGCAGTAAACGCGACGGTTGTGGGTTTACCACTAGGGGGAAATATATATCATTATTTAATATCTTCATTTCCTCGGTATGGTAATAAGGCAAAGCGCGACGTTGAATTCCGCCACTCAACACGCAATGTCTCAAGAATTCAACGGAAAGTGGGAAACGGAAGTATTAATGAGGAACGGAGTGTCTTAACACTAGCTTTCCTGATTCCCTCTGCCTACTCTATGATGAGGGGGATACAACATGAAGCTAATAAAAACCAAAGTTATTTGTAATTATCGACCTGGTTAAATAAATATGTTGTTGAACTCCGTAGCTCAACACTTCTTATAAAAATAACAAGAAGCAAATAATATTTAAAAACTAGCTTCTAAACGTTAAAATAAGTATAAAAAAACACATGCCAGTACCCGATTTAGTCGATTTAACTGAATTTAATCCATAATAATCCGCTTTAGTGCAGACGGGACGTGTCCAGCTGAACGTGATAATTTTCAATCATTTTATTTATTTCTTCCTAAATGTTATTACCATTTTTTTATAATTAAAAACGATTACGAATTAATAAAAAAATTACGACATAGTTTTGATTACGTTGACTATTAATAATAAGTCATATTTTATTAGTTTCAAATATTATCTTCACGCGCGGAAAGAAGCTAGTGCCAGATCACTCCGTTCACCACGGTCTGAAAATCTTAAATACATTAGACGTTGACTAGTGGACCCCAACGCGGCACCTTCTTCTACTAGTCCTAAATATTGTAAAATATTTAAAATAAACATATATGTAAATAATATTTGAAAACGACGACAGCAACGACGTTATAATCTCTACAAACATTTTATTTACGCCAACAGAGCACTCTTCGATTTTCGAAATTTTGTTTGGTTTAGAAGCGATATGCCTTGCTTATTTCTCTTTTGCATTTTATAATATATATGTATATTTTCTAGACATACTAAAAGTATTTTCATCTTTTAAATGTCATCTAGCTTTATCCTGTATGAAGCCTGCTATATGTCAGAAAGAAGAAGTGTAAAGACACGCCGTTTTATATTTCTACCAATTGATTAGAATTGATTGAATATTTATTTTCCTCGAGTGGGAATCCAACACACAACCTGTCAACTAACCTCGCGTTTACAGGCATTTGCTGTGCCACTGAACCACAGCGGTGTCAGATAATTTAAATAATATTTTCTAAGGAGGCCAGTCGTAGCGAAGGGACACAAAGTGTGACTGTAAAATCGACTGGTTGTGAGTTCGATACCCACTCGAGGAAAATAAATATTTATTTACATTTATATTTTCATTTCTTGTCTCTGGTGTAGAGACAAAGCACAGCGTTGAGTTCCGTCACTCAACACGCAATGCCTTGAGAACGGGTGGGAAGTGGGGAACGAAGTGTCTTAACACTAGGTTCCTTCTGCCTACTGCTACTGCTGTGTGCGAGATACAGTGTGAAGCTGATTTAAAATTATATAAATTCCTTTAAAGATAACTAATTAATTACAAAACAACAAACAGGCATAATATACAAATTAATATTAATATGTATTTATTTACATTCACAGGTCCATCTATGGGGATCCGGCAGAAGAATAAGAGATTGTAAGTATAAGTCTCTCGTGTAGCTCTTAGTTTTACGAATCTCCCCGAATATGGCAAAAAAAAGGCATTTTGATTTCCGCTATTACCTATTAATCGAGACTAATTGTCTCGAATACATTTTTCCGTACCTAAAAAGTTCAAAACACTCCGTCACACATTAGATACTTCCGTTTCCCACTTTCAGCCTAATTCTAAAGGTAGTGCCTGTTGAGTGGTGTAACTCACCGCCGCGTTTGCCTCTTCATTCTCCTGTGGGAATCAAACGTACAACTGCGCCACCACGGCCTCATGCATTAAATTTAACTTAATTTATGAGTATTCATTGAATATACAGCCAGATACTTTTTGACTTAGCCGTAATTGCTTTCTGTCCTTTTTTTGTTGTTTATTTATTAAATTTCCTTTAAAATCCATCGTTGTAAAACTCATTTCCCTAATGCCAATAATAGTCAGTTCACTTCAGCTTGTCAATTTTAATGAAGCGGAAATAAATGTTCATTGTATTGAGTTATATTGAAGGACTTCAATATTTTTATGTTTCGATGTAAATTGACCGGCTATAATTTGATTGGCAAATACCAATGTTACAGGTTCGATGCTTGGTGGAGGTGGTGTATTTTTACAGAAAATACTAAAAAAAGACCGTCCGTGAAGTGAGACCGTGGCGCAACGGGTTAGCGTCCGACTGTAAGGGTGATGGTTGTGGATTCGATTCCCATTCGGGGGAACGAATTATAATTCTTTTCTCGCTCTGGTAACAAGATAAAGCGCAGCGATGAGTCAGTTAGTTAAGCAACTATCACAAGATTGCTTCACGCTGTATTCCGCATATAGCAGGGTGGGTAGGCACAGGGAACCTAATGCTAAGACAATCTGTTCGGCACTTTCCGCCCAATTTCGAGATAATGCGTGTTGAATGTGGCAACGTCGTTGTCGTTTTTCCTAGTTACCAGGGCGAGAAAATGAAAAAATATATATAATCCACCGAATGCCTCGACAGTATATAAATATAAAATATTAATTTAAAAAACCTTATTAAAAACATTTTTTCTAAATGTTCGTGATATAATGTATTTTACAAATCAAGCCCTCATCATCATTTGACATCCATATTAGGTAGGTGGTTTTTAGCCCGACATTTTGTTGCAGCGGCCATTTTGTATTAACAACAGTATTGATTATACGTAATTTAATTTTTATCAGAAAGAAATGAAGTCGTAATTCATATTTCATATTATAAAAAAAAAAAAACTGCTCTATACTACTACTATTTGAACACTGAGAGCTATTATAAAACTATTAACAGCTACTTCTATAAAATGAAGTATAAGCTGATTTAATATTTCTTTGTAAAAAGATAAGGCTATCTCATTGATACTCTTCATCTTAAATTAGGTCAAATTAAGAGGAATTAGTCGTTAGTATGTGAAATGTTTAAAGTTAAGACGACGCGACGCTAGTATAGCTTAGTGGTGACGTCAAATTTCTTATATAACAAAATAATGGAAACTCTAAAACACCTTTTGTAGGTATTTTTATTACAGTATATTTTTGTAACTATTTATTATAATTTAAATAACTGAATTTGATCAACTGGTTTTATTATATCATCGTATTTTCGATTATGGAGCCAGAGTATGAATAGTGGAACTCTTAGGAAGTTTCGTAAGCCAGAGTTTAGGCTCATAGAACTTATGACACCAGACACACTTTGCATTGAAGCATTTAATTTAGAAAAGCGCGTTTTTTTACTTTTTCAACTTAATGTAATATATAATTAATGGCCAAAGATCATCTTTGATATTGAATCAAAATTACATTGTCTTGGCTTTTGTAATAGCCCACATACTTATTCTCTTGAGTAATAGCACCAACACATATTACAAAAGATGTTGATATCTAATAATATTTTTAATTGGCAAATATACCAATAATATTTTTTAAGTTGTTGTAATTGTATATCACTTTTCATATTCTCATAAAATACAAAGAAATACCAAGCAACCTTAATATATTTTCTAAATCTTTCATAACCGAGCGAACGACTGACAGGCAATGAAAGTTGAAATTAAAAAAACTTTGAAATTTAAACTTTATCATATTGGTAGGTTATAAAACATAAGAGATGATCCTCTAAGAGAAGATTTCTCGAAATTCTTATAGGTCCAGAAAAATCTAAATTTAATCAAATTAAATTAAAATTAAAACGGAGAAAATTAAAACGGAAATTGAGGCCAGTCATGGTGCAGGGGCACAAGTGTGACTGTATAAATCGACTGGTAGTGGATTCAATCCCCACCCGAAGAAAATAATTATTTATTTACACTTCTTTGGTCTGGTGTCCAGACAAAGCGCGGCGTTGAGTTCCGCCACTCAACGAGCAATGCCTTCAGAACTCGGCGGAAAGTGGGGAACGGAGTGTCTTAACGACATAATAACTATATTACCATAACTAGATTCCCTCCGCCTACCCTGCTGTGTGCGGGATACAGCGAGAAGCTGATTTAATTTAAGAAAATTCTGATATTTTATTATACGTATGTCTTAAGAATTAGTATTGTATTAAAAAAAAATAACATAGCCATCAATCCAAAAACATTTACAATAACATATTATACAGTAAAAATATTTAAAAAAATGCTTAATAAGAGGCCCACGTAGCGCTCACGTACAAATGCGACATGCCAAGTGATAAACACGAAGTAACGTTACCGAGCACTCTGCTATATTGCTACTACCCATTTACACTTATGTATGTATGTATGTATGTATGTATGTATGTATGTATGTATGTATGAACGTGGGTTCCTTCATAATAATGAGTATTAGAAATTGAGAAAGTTGAGAATAAAAATTAGTATCTTTAAAATCTTTTAACTTTTGAATTTTTGTGTATTTTTTATAGGTTCACCCTGTATCGTGTATCTCGTACACAGCAGGGACTTCGTGTTAATACATTGCGCATTGAATTGAGAAGCTCAACGCCAAGCTTTATTTCTCATAGTGGAGATATGAAAATATAATTATAAATTTGAATAAATTTAAAGCTGAAAAAATTAAGATTAATGGTTGTATCCTTAACTTTTATTGTTATAACTATAAATATATTTTTATACTAATTATAAAGATGGTGAGTTTGTTTGGTTTGTTGCGTTAACCTTAGGAACTATTGATTTAAATTGAGAAAACATTTTTCTGTTGGATAGTCCGTTTGTCTATGACGTCCATATGTCTATTCTATATATTTGTCTACATCAATCATTTCATTCTCTGTCTGAGCTGCGATTAGAATAATCTTGTAAATATGTCATATCATATATGACTTCTTGAGGCCAGTCGTGGCGCAGCGGCACAAAGTTTGACTGTAAAACCGACGTTGTGGGTTCGATCCCCACTCGAGGAGATGAAACATTTACTTAAATTTATATTTCCATTTCTTCGCTCTGGTGTCGAGGCTAAGCGCGGCGTTGAGTTCTGCCACTCAATACGCAATGACTCCAGAATTCGGCAGAAAGTGGGGAAAGTGTCTTAACACTAGGTTCCCTCTGCCTATCCTGCTGTGTGCGGGATACAGCGTGAAGCTGATAAAAAATGTATATGACTTGTCTTTGAACTTTCAGGACATCGTAGCGCAGGGGCACAAGTGTGTGACTCTACTCAAAGGAATTAATTATTATCTATTAATATTTTAATTTCTTCGCTCTGATAACAAGGCAAAGCACGACGTTGAGTACCACCACTGAACACAATTGTGTGTTTGTGTTTGTTTGTGTGTGCTTTAAAAATGTTTTTTGGGGAACAGAGTGTCTTAACACTATGTACACAGTATATTTCATATAGCACGATAGGCAAAGGGAAGGTAGTAAGAGCCGCGGTTTTTACCAGAGTTTACAGTCAGATTCTAAGTCGGTGGGCCACGACAGTGTCTTAAAAATATTAAACAATATTTTAAAATGCTAAACACGAAATAAAAATAAATATTCTCTCACATATCTTGATACAAAGAAATAAATATCAGTGCATTTCTCTAACGTGTACGCTTCGTGACGTCCTCTTACAGAGCGACAGACAAATAATACGTATATAAACGGAAGATTGTGGGTAATGTAAAACTATTCGTAGAGTATATGCCTTGAATTAAAAGTAGTTTAGAGTTTAGTGCTTCTTAGAAACATTATTATACGATACATATTTCAAAAATATCAGTTTGAATTTAAAATGTATCAATTTATAACCCATGAAGAAGGTTAAAACCTTACTCATTATATATTCATCCATCAAGAAATATTGCATACTATAAAATATAAATGTAACATATAAATGACATTTATATATGTATATGAGAAGCAGATATAAGAAAATAATCGATATCGAATGGAATGTAATATATTGGAACAGAGCAGAACAGAGCAAGTGTTTTTTATCTAACCACAAAGTGGAATATATTGGGCCATACTTGTCATTTGTGAGGTGTTATTACACCGTTATTTCTTTTTTAATTCAATTTGCTGACTTAATATAATAGTAGATTTTTTTAATATGTTGTATCTGTAATATATATAGTATATAATATTTGTCTCATCGTGTAACTTGGCAGTTATATGCAGCTTAGTTGTCAATATAATATATGGTATCATCCAGCTGTTCTGATAATGATTGCAGGATCTAAATAGAGAAGCTCTTGATAAGCTCCGGTTATATTCAATCGCGCTTCTAGAACTTTGTGTAAAACATATTTTTTAAACTAACTCTATATTCTGACTAATAAGCTAGTTAAGTGATACATATTATCTCGAGATTTAATTGACTCATTTTCATCTTGCCTTTTAGTTTTACGCTACGCTTGCCGAACTTACCGCCGCGCTTTACCACGTTGGAAAGTATATGAAAAGTTTAAATATTTAATATTCTCGAGTGGGAATCGAACCCACAACCTTATGACCTATATATACCACAACTAGAAAAAATCAAACAATATTAATACCGTCCTAATAACCAATAACAGTGTAACAGGCAGCACATTTCGTTTCAAGTAGGCTCAACACTAAGAAATACACGCGAAGTAAATATTAAACTTGCAAATATATCATTTTACTCCAAATGTTTGCCTTGGAACGTCAAACATGATAACTCATGTTTACAAAGACGAATGAATGTATCTATCTATATCTATAATAAATCTTATTAGTCTTGTATCACTTTTCAGATAGAAATTATTGTAAGTTTATGTATGTATGTTTGTCGAAACCGGGGAAGTAATGATTATTTATTAATATGTTCATAGCAAGGTAAAAAAGCGCGGCGTTGAGTTCCGCCACTCAACACGCAATGCCTTGAAAATTCGACAAAAAGTGGGGAACGAAGTATCTTGATGCTAGGTTCCTCTGCATACCGAAAGCTGCATGCGAAAAGCTGTATCTAAGAACTGTCTGGTTGTTGAAGATAGCTGTGGGTTCGATTCCTACTCACTGAAATGTTTATTCGTATATGTTTATTTATTAACGATGCACTATCTAGAAAGATTTTGTATGAAGCGATGTCACATCCTCTCTACCTACCAACGCCAATATTTTTTTACAGCAAGATAGGAAAGAGGCGCATTTGTAATCAACACACTCCGTTTCCAACTTTCCCTGCAATTACTATAATGTTTTCACCAAAAATCTAAAATAAAAAAAGATCTAAAATAATATATAATAATAAAAAAATCCTCATCATCGATCGTCGAGGCAAAAGCACGGCGTGGTGTTCCGCCACTCAACACGCGTCCCGAACTCGGAAAGTGGGGAACGGAGTGTCTTAACACTAGGTTCCCTCTCTGCTGTGTGCGGGATACCGAATGCATGAAGCTGATTTATTTTATTTTATTTTTAAAAAAACCTATATAATTATGAAGGCACCCATATATTTAATTATACACTAACTGACCAACCAACGCGAAGTAAGTAACCCACAGAACACCACAAAGAAACAAAGAAAGAATATAAAAAACCCCAGCACAAAGCATTACATTACATTTCAATTGAATCACTCATATGAAGTATACGTAACGTGACCATCCTTTGTTCAGCTCAAAACGGGACATCGGTTTATTAATTTTCAATTTTTTTCTAAACTATCGTATTTAAAAAGTAGCATTTCATTTTTATATGTTTATTTTTTGTTTTTCTTGCACTAAATTTTTGGCTTTTTTTTTGGATGCGCTTTTTTTTTTTTTTAAGAGAAACGGAGATTTTGTTTTTTTTTTAGATTTTTACTTATAAATGTGGAGTGCTTTCGTGTTTTGTGCGATTTTGAAAAACGGGTAATTTGTACGCCCCGCTGCCATGTTTCAGGACGCCGGGACACACAAGCTAAAAACAGGACAGTCCTGTTGGAAACGGGACGTCTGGTCACGTTAAGCATACCGCATTTTCAAAACAAACGCTCATATCGTACATATTGTATTTTTTTTCTTCCTTTATAATGGACTAAGTAAACTTTCATGTACGCTTCATACATATAATACTGTTTGCGAGTGAAAATTTTTGCTATTCACATGAGTTATGCATTGTAACAAAAGTAAAAAGCTTGGGTTACTCGACCGTGTAAAAAGAGGATGGTTAAAGCGTTTTTTGCCTAGACATATTATGTGCATTTTTGCTTAGATTTGAAAGTATTGATAAAAAGAACGTAGATTTAAGGCACTCCGCTCTCCAATGTTTACATATTTTCAAAAACATTCTGTTTATGGGTAAAAGATATAAATAAATAACCAATCAGTTAGAGTTCGACTCAGTTTTTTCGGCTTCATTTTGTAATCCGCACATGGACCCTTCCATGGCAGGGAATAGGCAGAAGGAACCTGGAAACAAGGTATTAAGACACTTCGTCCTCTATTGGACACTTCTGTTTTTCTCTTTTCGCCGAATTCTGAAAGCATTGCCTGTTAAGTGGCGAACTTCAACGCTGCGAAATACATAATCGTATTAATTAAAATATAAAATATTTTCTACACTCTGTTTTAGAACTATAATTATTATGAAATTGTATGAAATTTAACTTAATTTTTATTTTTATTCCAGATCAGAAATCTCTGTGGAGCATAATCATGGTAAGAATATACAAGTTTTTTTCATTTATAACTATAAAGATATGAAGCAAAGCTTAAATATATTTACCATATGGGCCGTCATGCCGCAGCAGCATAGCGTCTGACTATAAAAGCTACAGTAGTGAGTTCGATTCCCACTAGGCGAATGAATTATTTTTATAGCTCCCTCTGGTAAAAGTACAAAGTGCGGCGCTGCAATAGCGGAGACTCTTCTAAATAATTAATTTCTCGAAATTTGAGTTTCTTACCATTAACTTTCCTCTGCTTACTCTGAAATATGCAGGATATAGCTTCAAAAATATTCAAATATATATATAATTTGATTTGGAAAGTTTGTTTTTTCAGTGCTAATATTCGTATTTTCAAGATTTCTCTTTAACTTTATTTCTTCGAATGATATCACTTGTTTACCGAAAACAAAACATATAATTACAATAAAAAAATAATTATAATAATAATATATAATATATTTATTATTATAATTATAATTATTATATTATTTTGTGATTATTTTATTAAATACATATTGTAAAAGGAATTCGTCTTAACATTTTAGATATGATTACAATTTTGCCGCACGTTCTTATCAAAACTACGAAATTCTACATGTATAAAATATTGAACGTAGCGGGACTCGAACCCGCGCCTCTCGAACACCGTATAAAGAAGGCTAGGTGGCTTCCAAGAGGCGCGACACTAATCTACAAAGTACCTAAGAACAAGTGACACTTCATTTTTAAAACAAAACTTAACTAAAATGTACAACAGTATGAAAATTTCAAAGCAAAAGTTTAGTTACTAAAAGTTGTAACGTAACAAGCAACAAAGTGACGACCTACAGACCACTGTTCCTTTTAAAAGTTTTCCTAACTTTATCTTATATTCGCACTACCAAAGAATTCAATTGTTTTCAATACTTTTTAGTTAGTGTTTAGTTTAGTGTTTTATCATGTAAAAGAACCTATCGTGTGTTCTGTTGGACTTATGTATATAAGATATACTAAAAAAATAAAAATTTAATTAAATGAGCTTCACGCTGTATCCCGCAAACAGCAGGGTAGGCAGAGGGAACCTAATGTTAAGACACTCCGTTCCCCACTTTCTGCCGAATTTTTGGAAGCATTGCGTGTTCATTGGCAGAACTCAACGCCGCGCTTTGCCTCGACACCAGAGGGAAGAAATAGAAATATAAATTTAGGTAAATATTTCATCTCCTCGAGTGGGGATCGAACCCACAACCAGTCGGTTTTACAGTCACACTTTGCCACCACTGGCCTCAAACTATATAACTATATATAAGATAAACTATTTCGTTGATATAAGGTCAATGTAAATAAATTGTAATATTTATTTCAGCTTCAGCATATAGCAGGTTAAACAAGGAGCTGAGTCTTAAAACATTCCGTTTCCCATTTTCCGCCAACTTTTCGAGGCATTGCGTGTTGAGTGATGGAATTAACATCGCCTTGGTACCAAAGCAAAGAAATTAAAATATTAGTGCATAATAATTTATTACCCCGAGTGCTTATCGAACCCACAACCGTCGCGTTACATGCACACGCTTGTACCCCACACCACGACGGCCGCAAACTAAACTAAAAAAAAATGTATTAATATTACTCCAATGATATGTACATACAAAAAGTACAGAACTGAGAACGCGTTGGGTCAGCGTTTGACTATAAACGCAATGATAGTCTCTTAATAATAAATCGGGGAATGAATAAGTTTAATTTTATCCGCTCAGACTAAAAGAATGAAACGCGACGTTTAGATACACCACTCAACACGTAATATCTTTAAAAAGAAGAAGAAAGAAAGAAATGTCAAAAAGCTCTTAGAAGAATACAGACAAAGTACCAAAGCACCAAGCACCTTTAAGACACAAGAAACTAAATCAAAATCTAAAGGTTTGAGCCGTGTGATCCCGGCCTAGAATAGGACCATCCTGGTACTGGTGGTGTCGTAAGAGGTGACTAAAGTACGTGTGGTAGAGTCACGTCGCCAGCAATGACAACACGCATGGGCAGACTCGACCGGATCATTACTACCCTCGGTATTTAAAACCGGCGTGAAGTAGTGGCTTTATGCCACTGCGTTTCGCATCAGGTAATGCCGGGCTCCGGCGCCCAACCCACCTTGTCGGCAGGCAACGCACCTGTAGCTCCTCTGGTGTTGCACGGGGTCGTGGGCGGCGGTGATCACTTACCATCAGCTGACCCGAACGCTCGTTTGCCTTGTCTTTTCCATAAAAAAATAATAATAATAAAATCAAAATTGGCTTATTCGTTTGGGAGCTATTTTCGTCGGGGTATTCAATAGTTAAGAAGTTTAAAGTCCATCTAACTACACATAAACTGTGACAGCGTGCGTCATTGTGATACTTTTAAGGTGTTTTATAATATAAACTTTTGTTTTTCACTTTAAAAATGTATATGTCCTTGCTTTTAAAAGACCCTTGCCTTTTAATTTTTGTAAGTGGAACTGCCTTTTGAAAGTTCAACAAAATTTATTTTTATTTATAATCTATATGAAATATGAAAGTTGTGTGTGTGTTTTTTTTATTACTACATCAAGCGATTAGAGTTGTGGCAAAGGAAAACGGGGATCGTGACCATCTAATTTCAAATAAAAATTTAAAGCAATATTCTTCTTCATATTTACATTTTACTATAAAAATTGCAATTTTTTTTAGCTTAACGCTGTACCCTGCACATAGCACGGTAGGCACAGGGAACCTGGGAACTCCTTTCCGCACTATTCGCCAAATTATTGAGATATTGCGTGTTGAGTGGTGAAATTCAACACCGAGCCTCGTCACCAGAGCGAGTAAATAAAAATATTTCATTCCCCCGAGTGGAAATCGAGCACACAACCAGCATTTATAGTCGCACACTTGTGCCCCTGCGCCTCGAAGGCCTCAAATTAACATTCTTACCACTCTCTGGTAACGATGCAAAGCGCGGTGTTAAGTTCCGCCACTCAACACACGATGCCTTGAAAATTGACAGAAGATGGTGGACAATAATGTCTTAATGCGAACGGAGTATTTTAACACTAGGTTCCCTCGGCCTACCCTGCTATGTGCGGGATTCAACGTGAAGATAAAAAAAAAGTTCAGTTCGTCTAGTCGAAACCACAACTATCACCTCTTCTATCAACAGTTAATCTGCCACAATGTTTTAAACTTTTATCATTTCCCATTATATGTTGTATTTTCACATAAACTTTTCATTTTCCTTAATAGCTGTAACGTAAATTATGCAAAATACCTTTTGACGGGCGCAGTCGAAGTCGACAGCTAGTTAAAGTACGGTAGTAGTTTGAAACTATTTAAAACGTGAAATATTAAACTAAAGGAGCTTTTACATTTGAAAAAAAAATATTAAAAAAATATTTGAAAATGGCCATCATGGCGCGGTTGGGATTCTGACCTTCAACGCGACGGTTGTTGGTTCGATTATTACTCAGGGGAACAAATTATTTGAATATCCTCACTCTGATAACAGGACCAAGCACGGCGTTAAGATCCGCCACATAACAGATAATGTCTCGAACCCTCTACGTTTTCATTTGTTGTACCTACGTTTCAAAACATTTTTCTTTTCTTAGATTTGGAATAACACTGAAAAATATTCATAGATAAGTGTTATAAATTTTCTGTTGTATATAACACTTTTAGAATTGACTTGAGTGAGAATTAGTTCAGTATATACAAAGAACTAGTCATAATGTCTTACGATAATAGATTGATTACAAAGCATGGAATGTATTTTATACAAGCTGTTTAGAGAAGCTGTTTAGGATTAGGATCACTTTGTTTTCCGTCTGTCTGTTCGTCTGTCATGATATTTTTTCTCACGATTGCGCGGAGGGATCAACCTAAAATTAATATTAAATATTAACTTCTAAGGTCAGTCGTCGCGCAAAGGAACAAAGTGTGACTGTAAAATCGACTGGTCGTGGGTTCGATCCCCACTCAAGGAATTGAAATATTTATTTACATTTATTTATATTTTCATATCTTCGCTCTGGTATCGAGGTAAAGCACTGAGTTTCGCCACTCAACACGCAATGCGAAAGTGAGGAACGGAGTGTCTTAACACTAGGTCTCATCTACCTACACTGCTGTGTGCGGGATACAGCGTGAAGCTGATTTATTTTATCAACATCAACAACGTAGCATACAAAAAACTGGCCAAATGCAAGTCAGAGTCCCCCACGAAGTTGTTCCATACCATGTATAAAAACTGCAAAAATCACGTTGTTATAAAGCAGCGTCCCTTAAATATTTTTTTCGTATTTTTTGTTATAGCAACAGAAATACATCATCTGTGAAATTCAACTGTCTAACTATCACGGTTCATGACATACAGCCTGGTGACAGAAGGACAGACATACAAACGGAGAGACAGTGGAGTTTTATTAATAGGGTCCCGTTTTACCCTTAGGTATTTAGGTAATCAGCGCAATCAAAAGTTACGATCGCTTATGCAAATGAACATCATTATCATAATTCATATTGGTTTTAATTTTTCTATCAACTTGAATCTTAAACACATGTAGTAGACAGAAAATATCTAGTGTTAAGCCCTTCCATACCCTGTTTTCCATCCAACATTCGAAACATTGCGTTATGCATGTTAGAACTTAACACCCCGCTTTTTTCATCAGAGAAAATCGAACCCATAACCGTCGCGTTTACAATCAAACAAGGTATCTCTAGCACTAAGATCTCGGCGATTAATTTACATACACTTTAAAATTAAATCGATTTTACGTGTAGTCTAACCGTAGCTATTTAAATTTTAAGCACCTTTATAAAATCTAAGTTAAGCATTTTAAGATCATTAAAACTTAGTAAGAGTAGAGTTCAACTTATCCTGAACGACGTAATTGAAAAGGATCGCTTTTGGTAAACAATTTTCTCTTAAAACATTTATAGGTGTTTCGACGGAGAGTGGAGAGTTTAGTTAGTTTTTTCACAAAAAATATAACTCTTGTAGTGTAGGTAACATGCAAGAGATACTAAAAAAATTATATATATAGCTGTATTAATACAATTAATTATCAATAGTACTCAACACAATTATTTTTTTATATCTATGTCTGTGGCCGTCGTGACGCAGGGGCACATGGGTGTGACTGTAACGCAATGTACTCTGTTGTGGGTTCAACCCCTTCTCGGAAGAATAAATTATTACTTATAAATAATTTTATTTCTTCGTTCTGGCACCAAGGCAAAAGCCTGGCTTTGAGGTCCACCGCTAAACACGCAATGCCTTAAAAAAATCGGAGGAAAGTAGGGAACGGAGTATTTTAACACTAGGTACTTTTAACCTTTTGCCTACTCTGCTGTGTGCAGGAAGCTGATTTTTTAATCTGAATATATGTTCATCAATTTGTACAGACAAACGTTTTGGAAGCGTATGTCAGAAACGGCTTCACTGATTTAAATATTATTTTCTTTATTGGGTTTTGACAAACTGCCCTTATCATTTTTTGTTTGCTTTTTTTTTATTGTTTTACAAATAAAAGAGTTATATCAATTTGAAGTATTTTATGCGTCAAAATTGCAAGAATTAAGTATAATAAGTAAGTAAAGTTTCAACCAATTTAATAAAATTGGCTGTAACTTTAGTGTTTAATGTATAAATATTATCTTTAATTAAGAGATAATGTTATTAAAACATTAAAGTAATTCATTCATTAAGTATTCATACTATTTCCAAAACTATTATGTATCTTTTAAATTACTATTTAATTTGATCCAGGTTTACACATGTATTAAAATATAAAAAAAAATATATAACAAAAACAAAATAATCAGAAAGCAATTTTACACTTAACAAAACAAGAAACTTAATAAAAACAAGAAAAGTAAATAAAGACAACGGAATCACAACAGTCTTATGAAAAGGTTGACTTAAAGTAAAAATGGCAGATATAATCTGACCGATGACAAAACATCACATTTCAATGTAAAAAGTCCGCAGTACCTCTACTCCATAATTTATTATAGTCGTTTATTTTTATAGTGTTAAAATGCGTCTTAAGTTTGAGAACAAGTTTGCTATTGGATTTTTTTTATTATATAAAGTATTTAAACATTATTAAAAAATTGAGGCCAGTCGTGGCGCAGCGGCACGAAGTGTGACTGTAAAACCGACTGGTTGTGGGTTCGATCCCCTCTCGAGGAGATGATATATTTACTTAAATTTATATTTACATTTCTTCGCTCTGGTGTCGAGGACAAGCGCGGCGTTGAGTTCTGCCACTCAGCACGCAATGCCTCCAGAATCCGGCAGAAAGTGGGGAACGGAGGGTCTTAACACTAGGTTCCCTCTGCCTACCCTGCTGTGTGCGGGATAAAGCGTGAAGAAGATTATTTTTTTTTTAAATTAAGAAATTAATCTATGGTATTTGTACCGTAAAGTGGGGTGACATTTTTTGATTTGAAATTTGATTTTTATAATGTTCCTGGTTTTAAATATGAAAACGATCTTTATTTTTGATTTACTTATTACATTCGTTTCTTTTCCCTTCAAATTTTATAAAATTGCACATTGCAATTTTATAAAATTATTTTATTTCATTATCGATGAAATCGAAAAATTTTAAATTATATTTCTATGAAAAATAATAAATTATTCTCATGATTTTTTTTCATCGTGTATTAATTAGATTTTGAAAAAAAAATGACATACTTTCACTTTCAACAACATCTTAATTTAATTACTGCCAGGCAGTAACTCACTTCATAGTTTGACCCCTTTTTCCTTTATTTTCATGAAATAAAACTTAATTTTGGATGACGTCCGACTCGATTCCATCTCAAGGAAAAAATCGATCTTTTCTTGGACTAGTAAGATAAGCCGCGGCGTTGGATTCCGCCACATATTAAATTAATTGAGGCCGTCATGGGACAAGGGGCACAAGGGTACAACTATAAATGTGATTGTGAGTTCGATTCCCACTAGAAGGAATGAATTGTTTAATATTTAAATTATTTAGTAAAAGTATTAAATGAAAATATTTAATATTTCATTTCCTATGTAGATATATAGAATATCTTTTTTAAATATAAAACATTTCAGTCAATATAATACAAAGGAACCATTCAGAATTGGTATCGCATCCATCACTTGTATCGCAGAAGGTAATATACTTTGTTCTATATCAATACGGCTTCAGAAATTTATTTCCTTTGGGAAATTCTGTGAAAAGTAAATTGATTTGGAAAAGTTGCACTGTACTTTAATATTGTTTCAACGTTTTATTAAACGTAATACTGGGTCAGTTATGTCAGTTTGATAAAAAAGTATCACCAGCTTTACAGGTAAGTCCGCTTACTATACAGGAGTAAGTTGCTAATAGCTTTGTATTTTTTTTTCTTTTTTGTCTTGGCTCAATATTTGAAAATATATATTTTTAATATTTAATATTACCTACAAAACGGGCTAATATAGAATTTCGTTTAACTAGGTTGCCTTATTTGACTACATTTATTTTAAATATTGATTTAAAAAAAAACGTTATATTGACCAAATAAAAAAAATAAATAATAAACGTTCTTATGTCTAAGCACTTAAGCCCAGTACTGTGTTTTGAAGTAAAACTTTCAAAGCTTTAACCGAAAGCTGCATTCCAGATTCCTGCAATTGGTCTAACTCTATCCAGCTTTTAGGTCAACAAAAAAAATTTAAACCTTTTTTTTCAATCTTTTTGAAGTTTTCTCTTTACTTGAAATGTGTGGTTTTTATTTTAACTTTTTAGTTTAGATAGTAACTTAGGCTTTTTTAGGTTCCATGCTATATCATGTATACTGCTGGATTGTCAAAGGCTAGTGATAATACACAAAGTTTCCCACTCACTGTTTAATTTTAGAGACATTTCCTGTTAAATAGCGGAGCTGAATAAGGTGTTAAACACTTGTTATTAGGGCGAAGAAATGAGAAAAAAATCACTTTTCTGAGTGGGAATCAAACCCACAACAACCGATTCAGGTCCTATGCTGTTGCACCGTGACGTTCTCAAAGTTACTAACATATTTTTTTAGTTTAGTTAGTCTAGTTACTACAACATATTTTTTTACTTCACGAATTTTCTCTCATTTAAACTCAACATTAGGAACTTAAGAATACAGCTCTCTTTCTCTTCTTTTCAGCCATATTAGAGATATTGAATATTGAAGAACAACTTCAATTTTAAATCGAAATTATTATTATTATTACTATCGTACATTTAGTTTCGTTCGTGATGACATCGTCTATAGAAATATTATATTTTTTCTCGGCTTCACGCTGTGTCCTTAACAAAACAGGATAGGTAGAGAAAATGGACACCTAGTGTTAAGTCACTCCGTTCCCATCAAGACGTTTCCATTTCCCACTTTCCGTCAAATTCTCTCATTACACATTGAGTGGCGGAACTCTACACCACGCGAGGAAAATAAAATATCTAATAATTAATTACCTCAAGAAGAAAACGCACTCACAACCTGTTGCGTATATAGTCACACGCTTGTGCCTCTGCGCCACGACGACCTCAATATTATAATATATACGAAAATCATGTACCAGGTTAATACTCGGCAATTTAAAATGAGCATTAATGACCTTTTTCTCACTTTGGCTTTTTCGTATCAACGCGGAGTAATTGCGATATTTATATATAGATATTGTTTTTTTTATTTTAGCTATCGTTTATTTTCTTGGAATTGGTTATAAAGGTAGTAAACCAACATAGCAAGGTAGCGGCGTTGAGTTCCACCACTTAACTAATGATGATAATTTTTTAACTCATGTATAAAATGAAAAGTAAAGCTTACAAAACTTTTATTGCAATAAAAAAGGTAAACAAGTTTTCGGTTACACCAAAAAAAAAATATAGTGACTAAAAACATAATTATGGAATGAGAATTTATTTCTTAAATCGTCGGTTTTAATATTTTGAAGACAAATTTGATTAGACGGTGGAACTCAACGCTGTGCTTAGCATTACAAAATCTTTTTAAATAAAAAAAAACATGTCATACAAAAGAGATTGAAATCACAATCATTGGATCGCGTCAATGTAAAGTAAAACTTATATTATTATAAGTTTGTGGACTTCACATCTTCCTAGTATATAATTCTATCTAAATATATTATATATATATATATATATATATATATATATATATATATATATATATATATATATATATATATATAGATATTAGATAATGGTACGAATAGACTACGACAAAAATTCGGACATCTTCTTCAGACATGTACGTATGTACTGTATCGAAAAATGAAAATGTCAAAAGATATTTGAAAACTTAGACAGAGCGACTGATGCGACATTAATTATCGTGTCACAATAAATTTTGCAATAAGAGACACTCGTGTTCATACAGAGACACTCGGTGTATACACTGGGTGTACCGTGTGTAGTGTCGTAGTCTATTCGCACCTAAATAATCATACACACTGTATCGTATGGTCTCATTAAAAAGTTTTGAAAGCGTTGGCAAAAACTATGAATAAACGATGTTTGGAATACTTTTTCGAGACCACCGACCGAAAATAATAATTATTTTATTGCGAAGTTACGCTTTTTAATTTTTTTTCTTGTTGATATCATAGTAAGTTGGAGTTGAGGTCGTCTGTCTACAAAATACTCTAGGTGCGATATTCACTCGACGCATTAAGTTATTTTCATTTTACTTCTCGGCTAACAAGACAAAGCGCAGCGCTTAATTCCACCACTCAACACGCAATGTCTGAAAAATTGTTAGAAAAATGGGGAACGGAATGTCTTAACACTTGTTTCCCTCTGCCATCCCCTTTATATGCAGGATACAACGTGAAGCCAAGTTAAAATTATAACTAACACTTACCCAAAATATGGACTTACACACAAACAAAATATCTTCAAGTATAATAGTTCCCTAGTTATTTGTATACTGTCAAACAAACAGATTTTCCATCAAAGTTGGTGCTAGCGGGATTACGTATAGATAACTATAAATGCAGGCTTATCAAAGTTCGGACACCGCTGGTGACTTAATAATTGCCAAAGTTTAATGCTGGCTTAGTCCCTTACGTAAATAATCCAATCTCGTACTGTTGCTGGAGTATGTAGTTGGATACGTTAGCTATAATATATTTACTAAAACAGAAGGATTTTTTTTTGTTTGGCATTATTTGTATCTGTATGTTTGTCTGTGACACCTCTCGTAAGGATGAACCGATTTTGATTTAGATTCGTTTGTTTAAAGATGACTTATTTAAGAGTGTTCTTAACTATATTCCAGAAAATATGTTCAAAAAAAAGTATATTTTTCTTTTATTCTTTTTTTTTTGAATACGAAACTAAATAAAAAATTGTTTAATTACTATATCTTATATTATCTCATGCATATTTTTAATATTTTTAAAGTGTACTAAGAAAAGAATAATACTTTTAGAAATTTTAACAAAGCGAGATTCAAACCTGTGCCTCTTGAAATTTGTATAGCTTAGTTGTCAGAACACTTGGTTAGTTTTCAAAAGGCCCAGGTTCGAGTCCCGTTACGTTCTAATTTTTATACGTTTTCTAAAATACATTTCCCGCAAGCGTTAAAACCCAACGCCGCGTTATTCTAGACTACACATAAATATAATTCCTAATCAGCCAACAAATTTAATAATATAATTAATATGTCTATTGATTTAATAACAATTACTAGATCCTAAAACAAAAAGAAGATCTTGGAACCATTTCATAATTTCAGATGCTATCACGGACTTAACACGCATTTTATCACGGGAAAAGCGTGAAAATTTACTATTGCTTACATTATAGCTCCGCTTCCATTACACATAGAAGCTACATACACTATGCTTAAGTAATTAAAGGGGTTTGGAGTGGAATTATTACATCATTAAAGTCACAACATGCTTTAACAAGTTGTTAATATTTTAGGCGAAAGCAATGTTTAATGGCGTTGTTTAGATATGCTTACAAGAAATACGTTTATAATTCATTTATAGTGATCGAGGCAAGCTGCTAGCGGGCGCGCGCGGCTTCGCCCGCTTGTTTGCACCCTTAGGGGTGATATATAAAAAATATAAAAAAAAAAAAAATCATTGATTAATTGATATATTAGATGGATTGTGTTAAATATTGTAAGCCGCCATTTTGTTATGGCAGCCATTTTGCTATGGCGGCCATTTTGCTATGGCGGCCATTTTGGAATAACAATAATATTGATAATTATGTAATTTCATTGTCATCAGAGCTGAAGTCGTAATTCAAATTACACCGGGATGGGGTTACAAGTGGGTGAAATTTAACTTGCAAAATTTAATTAAAAACATACTATCATCGGGACCGGTTAAACTAACAAAAACCTTCTAAATTATGATTTCGGTCCAAAACGAGTTAGTTAAATTTGGAGGTTTATTTAAACTACCTTGAATAGGTACTTTAATTTTTAAAATTTTTATTTTCTTATTTTAATTTTGAATACTTGAAGCAACCACTGTCTTATATGCTTGCCCAGTAGCACAAATTTCTATGACCAAAATTATCAGATTAGTCCAAAAATCAAAATCCAATACCACCAATACAAATAAACTGAAAACAAAATCTACCATATCATTCGTTTCAAAATTCCTTCGATCTATAGTAAGCAACAAAAAGCTTTTATCTCTCTTCTAAATCTATTATTTATTATTATTTAATACTAACATTAAGTTGAGCTGCGTGCAAGAATCATATATCTCATTAGTATTGAACAATAGGTGAATGGGTGTTGACTGTCGGCTGTAGCCGTCATTAGTGGAATGCATTGTACGTATAATGAAAAGTGGCGTGTTCTTAAATATCTTTTGTGTTTGTGATTATTTATTTAGTTATATCATATATGTATGTTAATGTATACCCAGAAACGTTAATTAATTTAAAATTGACATTAAATTGGTTTAATTATATAACGTCAATATTACACGACGGTCGTTTGTGGGTCCCATTTTCATTTCGTTGCTCCGGTAAAAAGGACAAAGCGCGAGTTTTATGATAAAATATCTTTCACGAGGTTCCTTTCGTGTTTCCTTCTATATGCAGGATACAGCGTGAAGGCTTATAGAGTATGTATTTATTTCAGCGAAATACTAAGATTAGAATAGGATTCGATATTTGGATTTATTGATTCGATCCCCGCTTGAAAAAATATTCACGTCTCAAGTGTTCGAAACGTCGGGTTTCCAAAAATGTATAAAAATACAAAATATACGCGATTAATCCGGTTAAAATAGTTTCATTTAAAATGTGTAATAATCGTGAAAATCCAAGAACTTATTATTCATTTCTAAGTTTAATTAAATTAATTATATTTTCATTTCCCCGCCCTGGTAGCACAGATATTCGACATTCAATTCCCCCACTTAGCACGTTGTATAGGGAATTCGTATGGAAAGTGACGAACGTGAACTCTGGACACTGCCTACACTCTGACAAAACTATAAAAAACAATAAAATTAAAATTAAATTAAATCAGCTTCACGCTGTATCCCGCACACAGCAAGGTAGGCAGAGGCAACCTAATGTTAAGACACTCCGTTCCCCACTTTCCGCCGAATTCTGGAGGCATTGCGTGTTGAGTGGCGGAAATGAAAATATAAATATAAATAAATATTTCATTTCCTCGAGTGGAGATCGAACCCACAACCAGTCGATATACAGACACACTTTGTGCCCCTGCGCCACGACTGGCCTCATGTTAAAACACAGTATCGAAATTCCAACAAAAACTACCAACTAATGATACCTACCAACAGAAATCACAGATTTTTCAATATAAATATAAAAGGACAGTTCGATAACATAGCCCGTATTGGGGCCGATTTCAATTTCCCCTTTATTTCCTCCCGCTTCTGTTCCAACGTATGTCAGTTTGTCTGTGTTCATTTTTGTTGAACGGATGTTTAGTTATGCTTTTGATAGGGCGGAAATGGTTTTGACTATTGATTACTTTATTTAAGTTATTTTCAGTGATTATTTTTAAAAGGGGAACGAAAATGAAAGGGATTGTAGCTATTATACAAAAATATTTACGAACGACAGAATGTTAAGAAACATGTAGAGGGGATCTAGTGTTAAGACACTCCGTACCACCCAAATTTTGAGATATTGCACATTGGATTCAACACCGCATTCCGTCTTGTCACTAGAACTATCGAAAAAGCTATATAAAAACTGCTATGAAGGGAAAAGCTTTTATATTTCTTAGTCAAATTAATAAAAATACTTTTGAAATATAAACCCTCTTTAAAACTGTACACGAACCCACAAACACCACCTTGAGTAAATAAATGTCAACTCAGGCTGACGCTGACATCGTGAAACAATGGCAAAATAATAAATTACTTATAAAGATTATCAAAGAATAATTAACAATAACAGCCTAATGTATAATTCATAGAAATAATTAAAATTAACGACTTCTTTTGTTATAAAAGCTCAGTCAAATATTTTCAATTTTACTATAAGCCATTGTGATGCAGATAAAGAACAGGGTCGAACTGTTAATGCCATGGTTGTGGGTTCGATTCTCCATCAGAGAAATGTTTTACGCTGAATCCATATAGCAAGGGGCAGAGGGAACCTATTGTTTAGTGTAATTTTCCTTTGTTTTCTAAAAATAACATTTTCATATAAAAAGAAACTACCTTACTTTGTTAATTAAAATATTTAACCCCTTTATTTGCCTTCAATCCAAAACAATAAACATTTCATATGTGCGTCGTTAAATATGCGCTCTTAGCGTACACAAACACTATCTGTAAATATGGTGTAATTAGAGAAATTTACTTCAAAATGTGGAGCCATGAAACGAGATGTGACGCAACGGCACAGCGATTAACTCTAAAAGAAAAGGTTTTAGGTTCAATTCTCACTTGCGCAGGGAATTAAGTTCATTTCATCGTTCTGGTAATCAAAAAATATGCGGTGTTGAGTACCGACACTCGAAAATTGATAGGAAACTGGTGTAAACTCTCTTAATCCTAGATTGCACCTGATTCTACTACATATGGGAAACATGAAACTAATTTGTTACAACTATGGAAAATATACTACACCTTCCTTGGTTTATGATATAAATATGCTTCCAAGTTTCTTTTTACTCAGAAATTCTTGTAAGTCACAAGCAATTCATTTCATTTGTACACGAAAAAAAATAACATAAATCAAAACGTAATAACCAATTTCGTAGCTACAATACGCTCGTTTCATAGCCGTAACGTATCTCCATATGTTTGCCTCACAAATTGTCACTATACAACTGTACCTTAACAAGTGAGTATACACTGACTTGCAGAATAAGGGAATACGAAATGACTTAAACCGCATGTGCTGATGTTTAATTATTAATAAGCTAGCTTAACTGGTTAATTTGTGACTTCTAAGACAGAGGCCGTGGGTTTAATCTCACCAATTTTTTAATTAAGTATTTGTTTTGTATGGTTCATTTTGTACTTGTGTTAATAAATATAGTACCAATAGGTTTTTTTTTCAGCTTCACGCTGTATCCCGCACACAGCAGGGTAGGGGGAACCTAGTTAAGACACTCCAGTTTGACGACGACTGGCCTCGTTTTAATTTTTATATATTTTTTTAAAATGTTCATAAGTAATTCATGAACATTTTAAAGAAATATATAAAAATTTTAACTGCCCAAGTGTTTTATCCTCTAGGCCGTAGGTTCTTTTCACATTGAAATATGGCGAAATTCTTATAGGCTTGTTCCAACTTATACCTTTAATTATTCATGTATTGAGCTTATTTCCGGAACAGAGACAAAAAAAATATAATTATATCATACTATATTGTCTCTTTGAATAAAAAATAAAAATAAGTGAATATTGACCATTTTATATATGGTAGTTTTATCTAATATACTCATAAAACTTAGGACGGGAGTCGTAGTTAAAGTAATTATTCCAGATAGATCTAAATTATCAATATCCACAGAAGAGAGGGCTTAATTTTAAAATTAACTCTTTTATAGCTTCACGTTGGATCTCACATATAAAAAGGTAGTGAGAGGGAACCTTGTACTAAGACACTGTGTTCCTCAGGCCCCCACAACAATTTTCGAAATTTCACATTTGTATCGCATGGTTAGTGGCCAAAAGCTGTACTATGTCTATGTATGTTAGCAGAGAGAAAAAATGATAAAATAAATTTTACTCGAGTGTGAGGGAATCATTTTTTTATTCGGACGCTGTGCTTCAATTACTTCTAAAATTAGCAAGAATATTACATTATATAAAACATTATATATCGGGTTACTACTCTTTATACTTTGCTGCTTCAGTAAATTATATTAATTAACCAAGTTTCAGTAAACTTAGTCATTTCCCGGAAATACTAAATCGAATAGATTTACAGTATGCAGATTTCGTACCAATAATTAATTTTAATTCATTAATGGACTGTATATTACATTAAGTAATTTTATAAGTAAATATAATAATATATCAGAAGTTTATTTATTCAAATAAATAAATCAATCAATAAATCAACTTCACGCTGTATCCCGCACACAGCAAGGTAAGCAGAGGGAACCTAGTGTTAAGACACTCCGATTCCCACTTTCCGCCGAGTTCTGAAGGCATTGCGTGTTGAGTAGCGGAACTCAACGCCGCCCTTTGCCTCGACACCAGACCGAAGAAATGAAAATATTAATGTAATAAACTATTTTATTTCCTCGAGTAGGGATCAAACCCACAACCAGTCGATTTTACAGTCACACTTTGTGTACTGCGCCACAACTATCGTGAATTTATTATTCATTCTTCTTTATTTATTCATTCTACATATATTTATTCCTTTTGAATCAAATATATTTTTTTATTTCTATACAAAAAATGTAAAGCCTTTACTGCTTTACCACAGCATTGATTAAGTTCTACCACTCAACACGCAATGTCGCAACGTTAGGTTCCCTCTACCTACCCTTCTATATGTGGTATACAGCGTGAAGTTAACAAAACATAATTATAAAAAAATAACATTATAAAAAAAAGTGTACGCTTCACATGGCCTGCAGTGTAGTAAGCTCGTTACACACAAGGGCTGTGCAAATAGAGGGAGCCGTTTTTCTTCACATTGACTCAATTGTCTTTGTTTCATCCCTTTGGGCCCTTAAATGATAGTACCCTTTGCAACAAACAAGGTAAATTAGGGTCTAAATTTTTCTCTTATCGCCGTCACTCAGATTGCTGATCCAATTTATTTATATGGAATGTAACAGATGTTACTTTAAAAGGTAAAATTTTGGCTGACAGATCATTATGATTTGAAGTGGTGGGAATAACTGATAAATGTGACGGGAGACACAACTATTCAATCCCCACGTGAAGAAATGAAATATTTATTTAAATTTATATTTTCATTTCTTCACCCTGGTGTCGAGGTAAAACGCGGCGTTAAGTTCCGCCACTAAACACGGAATGCCTCCCAAAAAAAAATCAGCTTCTAATTATTGTGTTAAAAGACAATACTGTCTTAAGAGAACACTTAACGTATTTTAGAGAAATTTTAAATCAGATCAGGCAGAGGGAACCTAGTATTTAGATACTCTGTTCCTCGCCGGAGTGATGGAACTCAACGCCGCACTTTGCTTTGCTTCTAGAAATGAAAATAATTCATTATCCCGGGAAGAATTTTTACAATTGATTGATTATCTTTTCCCATCTCTAGTAAGTATAACCCGGTGTTTAGTTACGCCTTACAACATGCAGTACTCCAAATTTGGATCACAGCGGAAATTAAGCGGAGTAGTAAGTACTCTGATATGACACGTCTATGACACGTCCTTGGATACTATAGTATGGAAGCCCTAAGAGATTTACAGAAATCCTTTCATCTGGTTTATCTGTTCCTCTACTACTAAGTAAATTTTCCTTTATTTTCTAAAAATAACATTTTCATATAAAAAGAAACTACCTCACTTTGTTAATTAAAATATTTAACCCCTTTATTTGCCTTCAATCCGAAACAATAAACATTTCATATGTGCGTCGTTAAATATGCGCTCTTAGCGTACACAAACACTATCTGTAAATATGGTGTAATTAGAGAAATTTACTTCAAAGTGTGGAGCCATGAAACGAGGTGTGACGCAACGGCACAGCGCTTAACTCTAAAAGAAAAGGTTCTAGGTTCAATTTTCAATTGCGCGGGAATTAATTAAGTTCATTTCATCGTTCTGGTAATAAAAAAATATGCGGTGTAAAATATAAATAGTAAAATACCGACACTCTAAAATTGATAGGAAACTGGTGTAAACTCTCTTAACCCTAGATTGCACCTGATTCTACTATATATGGGAAACATGAAACTAATTTGTTACAACTATATATATTCCTTGGTTTATGATATAAATATGCTTCCAAGTTTCTTTTTACTCAGAAATTCTTGTAAGTCACAAGCAATTCATTTCACTTGTACACGAAAAAAAAAATAACATAAATCAAAACATAATAAACAATTTCGTAGCTACAATACGCTCGTTTCATAGCCGTAACGTATCTCCATATGTTTGCCTCACAAATTGTCACTATACAACTGTACCTTAACAAGTGAGTATACACTGACTTGCAGAATAAGGGAATACGAAATGACTTAAACCGCATGTGCTGATGTTTAATTATTAATAAGCTAGCTTGACTGGTTAATCTGTGACTTTTAAGACAGAGGCCGTGGGTTCAATCTCACCAATTTTTTTAATTATTTGTTTTGTATGGTTTATTTTGTACTTGTGTTAATAAATATAGTACCAATAAGTTTTTTTTTTCAGCTTCACGCTGTATCCCGCACACAGCAGGGTAGGGGGAACCTAGTTAAGACACTCCAGTTTGACGACGACTGGCCTCGTTTTAATTTTTATATATTTTTTTTAAATGTTCATAAGTAATTCATGAACATTTTAAAGAAATATATAAAAATTTTAACTGCCCAAGTGTTTTATCCTCTAGGCCGTAGATTCTTTTCACATTGAAATATGACGAAATTCTTATAGGCTTGTTCCAACTTATACCTTTAATTATTCATGTATTGAGCTCATTTCCGGAACAGGGACAAAAAAAATATAATTATATCATATTATATTGTCTCTTTGAATAAAAAATAAAAATAATTGAATATTGACCATTTTATATATGGTACTTTTATCTAATACACTCATAAAACTTAGGACTGGAGTCGTAGTTAAAGTAATTATTCCAGATAGATCTAAATTATCAATATCCACAGAAGAGAGGGCTTAGTTTTAAAATTAACTCTTTTATAGCTTCACGTTGGATCTCACATATAAAAAGGTAGTGAGGTAGTGACCTTGCACTAAGACACTGTGTTCCTCAGGCCCCCACAACAATTTTCGAAATTTCACATTTGTATCGCATGGTTAGTGGCCAAACGCTGTACTATGTCTATGTATGTTAGCAGAGAGAAAAAATGAAAAAAGAAATTTTACTCGAGTGGGAGGGAATCATTTTTTTTTTATTCAGACGCTGTGCTTCAATTACTTTTAAAATTAGCAAGAATATTACATTATATATCGGGTTACTACTCTTTATCCTTTGCAGCTTCAGTAAATTATATTAATTAACCAAGTTTCAGTAAACTTAGTCATTTCCCGGAAATACTAAATCGAATAGATTTACAGTATGCGGATTTCGTACCAATAATTAATTTTAATTCATTAATGGACTGTATATTACATTAAGTAATTTTATAAGTAAATATAATAATATATTAGAAGTTTATTTATTCAAATAAATAAATAAATCAATAAATCAACTTCACGCTTTATCCCGCACATAGCAAGGTAAGCATAGGGAACCTAGTGTTAAGACACTCCGATCCCCACTTTCCGCCGAGTTCTGAAGGCATTGCGTGTTGCGTAGCGGAACTCAACGCCGCCCTTTGCCTCGACACCAGTCCGAAGAAATGAAAATATAAATGTAATAAACTATTTTATTTCCTCGAGTAGGGATCGAACCCACAACCAGTCGATTTTACAGTCACACTTTGTGCGCTGCGCCACAACTGGCGTTAATTTATTATTCATTCTTCTTTATTTATTCATTCTACATATAATTATTGCTTTTGAATCAAATATATATTTTTATTTCTATACAAAAAATGTAAAGCCTTTACTGCTCTACCACAGCATTGATTAAGTTCTACCACTCAACACGCAATGTCGGTCTTATAATTTGGGGGTTGTGTAGGAGTGTCATAACGTTAGGTTCCCTCTACCTACCCTTCTATATGTGGTATACAGCGTGAAGCTTACAAAACATAATTATAAAAAAATAACATTAAAAAAAAAAAAGTGTACGCTTCACATGGCCTGCAGTGTAGTAAGCTCGTTACACACAAGGGCTGTGCAAATAGAGGGAGCCGTTTTTCTTCACATTGACTCAATTGTCTTTGTTTCATCCCTTTGGGCCCTTAAATGATAGTACCCTTTGCAACAAACAAGGTAAATTAGGGTCTAAATTTTTCTCTTATCGCCGTCACTCAGATTGCTGATCCAATTTATTTATATGGAATGTAACAGATGTTACTTTAAAAGGTAAAATTTTGGCTGACAGATCATTATGATTTGAAGTGGTGGGAATAACTGATAAATGTGACGGGAGACACAACTATTCAATCCCCACGTGAAGAAATAAAATATTGATTTAAATTTATATTTTCATTTCTTCACCCTGGTGTCGAGGTAAAACGCGGCGTTAAGTTCCGCCACTAAACACGGAATGCCTCCCAAAAAAAAAACAGCTTCTAATTATTGTGTTAAAAGACAATACTGTCTTAAGAGAACACTTAACGTATTTTAGAGAAATTTTAAATGGTTTGTGGATCCTAACGCTACAAATATATCCGAGACACATTGTCCGACTATAAGCAGATGGTTGTGGGTTCAATTTCCACTCGGGGGAATGAATTCTTTTCTTTTACCTTTTCTAGACAAAGCGCAATATTGTAGCAACGTAATTACATCGTCTAACAATCCATTATGGTAAATAAACGAAGTATATAAAAGAATATGTAATATCTCCATATTTTTTTTACAAAATTAAAATTGCCTCTGACTTGAGATACTCAAATACTTTTTTAGCTACACCCTGTATCCCACATATAGCATTGTAGGTATAGGGAACCTGGGAACCTAGTGTGCGAGATAATGAAAATATTAAATATTGCACACGCCTGTGCCACTGCGCCACGACTGGGCTCAAACATACATACATTACATTTAAATATAACAATCGTACAAGATTTCAACAGTGCCGTCGGCATCTGACGTAACAGAACAAAGTTCTATCACCGTCTACAATCTTTGTAAGTAAACACTAGAGTTATATACAAATACAATAGGCGAGAGTTACTGCGTTATTTGTTCTTTACTTAATACAAACTTCTCAATTGTTTGTTAATGTTGCATTCTAATTTTGATATACTTTTGGTTTTTTTTTTATTTTATTATTTTAATGTTGGTTACACGTAATTTCAAGTAATTTCGATTATTGTAAGCTCAAATTATATTGGGTGCGTCTGTAATCGATGGTTACGGGTTCGATTTCCGCTCGGTGGAATGAAATATTTGATATTCTCATTTCCTAGCTTTCATATTATATAATTTATTTTATTATTATTATGTATATAATATCAAATGTGTAATAATGATTATATAAATAAATTAAATTGTAAATTTTGTTAATATTAAATTGTTTCTACGTATTTAGCAAACCTAGATTTCATCAATAGCTGAATACTCTAGTCTAATCTAGTCTTAGCTATCTAAGAACGAAATCTTAAATACGTATTTGACACACTTTCAATTTTGTATCGGCCGTTTATGCATTTTACATTTTTAATATTTTCATTTATTCCTTATGAATTTTTTAGCCTCACGCTGCATCCTGCCTATAGCGGAATCGGCAGAGGGAACCTGGGAACCTAGCGATAAGACACTCCGATCTCCATTAATTACACTTCCATTTCCCACTTTCCGCCGAATAATTGAGGCATTTTGTTCATAATCGAGTGGGAATCGAACCCACAAACTGTCGCATTTATCTTCATTAATAAAGAATATTTCAATATTTATTTTGTTTACTAGGTACTAATGTGTAAAGAAAAAGCTTTAATCAACATGTAAATTTAAAGTTTCTTAACCAATTTAAGCTTTTCATCTACAACTTTGCGAGTTTCTTCTAGTGACTGCTAAAGTTGGTAACTTTGATTGCGTTTCGTGAGCAGGTGTGACTGGATCTAGAACTTAAAAACATTATTAAGATAGATTTATTTGATCTTTATTGAAGTTAAAGGTAGGAGGTATTTTAAATAAATAAAATTAGCTTCACACTATATCCCGCACACAGCGGGGTAGGCAGTGGGAACCTAGCTTAAGACACTCCAACTTTCCACCGAATTCAGGAGGCATTGTGTGTTGTGTGGCGAAACTCAACGACGCCCTTTGCCTCGACATCAAAATATAAATTTTAATAAATATGTATTTCATTTCGTTGAGGGAATCGAAGCCACAACCGGTTACTTTTACAGTCACACCTTTGTGCCCCTGCGCTACGACTGGCTTCGTTGGGGTGATATAGGTATTACAACTTGTGTCTTAAATAAGTTATTGAGTCGTACTTACTTTATAACTACATATTATTAATTTTTCTATGTAGAGGCCAGTGGTGGCGCAGCGGCACAAAGTGTGACTGTAAAACCGACTGGTTGTCGGTTCGATCCCCACTCGAGGAGATGAAATATTTACTTAAATTTATATTTCCATTTCTTCGCTCTGGTGTCGAGGCAAAGCGCGGCGTTGAATTCTGCCACGCAATTCCTCCAGAATTCGGCAGAAAGTGGGGAACGGAGTGTCTTAACGCTAGGTTCCCTCTGCCTACCCTGTTGTGTGTGGGATACAGCGTAAAGCTGATTTATTTTGATAATTTTTTTTAGAATTTAGTTTGAATGTAAACTTAACAACGTGCGTTATATCTATATGATAAATACAAAATACATTTCAGGTACACCTCTACCGTGCTGTGACACACTCATCCTGTAAGTATTACACTTTATATCTTCTTGTATAGCACAGTAAAATGGCATTAGTGTATATTTCCTTATCTTATATATATAATTATAATAATGATATTTAAAACATTTGGACAATTGGGTAACGAATACTCCGTTAACACTAGGTTCCCTCTGCCCAGCCTGTTGTATACGTAAAATTAAAAAAATAAAATAAATCAGCTTTACCTGTATTCTGCACACAGCAGAGTAGGTAGAGGAAACCTAGTGTTAAGACACTCCGTTCCCTAATTTCCGGCGAATTCTGGTGGCATTGCGTGGCATTACTATATACATGATGTTAATTAAACACGTGGAAGGTGCATTTTGATCTCAAAAATTGGAAGTTTATAATCTAGGATACTATTGAATGGTATTATGAGAAACAGTTCTTTTTACTTTTGTATTCTAAGAATTATTTTTATTTTTGCACTATTTTTAGCAACTGACATATGGAATTTTAGTTATGAATCACTCCGTTCTCCACCTCGTCCTCCTTCCAATATCAGCCGCCGCATATAATAATAAAAAAACAATTATTAAAATCAGTCAAATATTTCAAAATATAATATACACTTGTTTGTCTGTTTTCTCTACCATATCTCCTGCTTATTTTATATTTTAAACTACAAAACTACTTTATGGAAGGCGCCGTGACTCAGTAGCATAGCGTCTTACTTTTAACGTGGCTGTGAATTCGATTCCTACGCGAGGGAACAAATTTAATTTAAAGTTACTTATAATTTGTATACTTAAAGTTTACCGTATCTATATTATTTAGTACATCAAAGAATTCCTTTGTAATTTCACATTGGCCAAAGTATTTAATTAAATGAAATTTCTTCATAAAGTAAAATATGTTATTAATCTCGTAGCACTTTTATTGGAAAATTGTTATTGTTACTCAAAATTAAGGAGGTCAGTCGTGGCGCAGAGGCACAAACGTGTGGCTATTAGCGCGACAGGTTGTGGGTTCGATTCGATCTTGAAAAATAAAATATTTACTATATTCATTTTTTCATTTTGTACAGAGGCAAAGTGCGGCGTTGAGTTCCGCCATTTAACATGCAAAGCCTCTAAAATTCGGCGGAAAATGGTGAACGGAGTATCTTAGCACTATACGGTTCCCTCCACCTACTCTGCTATATAAAATAATCACAATAAAATCTTGTTAAAATATCAATACATGACTAACTCAGCTATCCTATCTGACACACATGTCACTAACACGAACCTATATATGATATAACTCATATACCTGAACGTATATAGCTTTTGAATCTAGTAATTTGAATGTATGATGTGCTCTTTGAAACGAATTTTGGCTATTTTCAACCGATTTCAAAAAAATAGGAGGTTATCTGATTGTTTCAGCTATAATAATAAACCATAATATATCAAATACTTTTGAACTGATTTTGGGAAAATTAGAATGTTTTTAACCGAGTTTCAAAAAATAAAGTAGGTTATCAATTTGTTGGAATCTTTTTTTTTTATGTATGTCCAGCGATTATTCAAAGACGCCTGAATGTTGATAATTTTGATCGAACCCATTTGGATCATTTTTTATTGTTTGAAAGTGTGAATACCTCATATGGGACCACTCATGGTGAGCATATCAAGACCATGTCTGATGATGGGATCCTGGAGAAATCGAGGGAACCCTTTAAATTTTATAGGCACACTTACAAGAATTTCAGTATTTTTTGTAAAGACTGTGTTTGCTTTCGAAAATCACAATTTGATGACATGTTCAGGTCTACCCATCACTTAAAATTGTAAAATAAATTTATTTTTAACAAAACACAAATCAACTTCAAACAAAAAAGTATTTAAAGAAAGATTTTATTTGAAGTCGGTGTCAAGCTTTTTGGGCAGACTCGACCGGATCATTACCACCACCGGAATTTAAAACCGGCGTTAAGTAGTGGCTTTATGCCACTGCGTTTCGCATCAGGTAATGCCGGGCTCCGGCGCCGAACACACCTTAAAGGCCGGCAACGCACCTGTAGCTTCTCTGGTGTTGCACGGGGTCGTGGGCGGCGTTGATCACTTACCATCAGGTGACCCGAACGCTCGTTTGCCTTGTCTTTTCCATAAAAAAAAAAAGCTAATGCTAATGCTACAACAACCTTACTACAATATCGAATTACTAAGCCTGTTTGTTTTACTTGGCACCCTTTTAAGTTTGTTTGAAGTGGGTTTGTTTTTTGTTAAAAAATAATTTATTTTTCTTAGTTAAAATTACTATCGCCATAAGTAATAACATTCAAGATAATAATACACCACTAACTAACTCAGTTAATATTCACCACTAACTAACTCAGTTAATATTCACCACTAACTAACTCAGTTAACCTGCCGACGTCTAAAATACTCGTACACGTGACTGGCAGATGTCAAAAAGGTCACATACTCTGCCAAAGGCTGAGTGAATAAAGCTTTCGTACATATTAGTTTGTATGGTATTTTGCTGTCTAAAAAAATATAATTAAAAAAACTATATTATAATGTAATTGGATCACGGTGCAGAGGCGCAGCGGTTTCTGGTTACAAAACGTAACGGTAGTGGATTCAATTTTCACTGGTTAGAATTGATTAAGTATATTAATTTCTTACATTAATTATTTACGGTAAGAACAATGACAATGGAATCCCAAGAAAAACAGATTGTCTTTACACTAGATTCCAACGCTTCATCACTCATATAGCTGGGAAGCAGAAGGAACCTAATGCTAAGACACTCCGTTCCTCATTGTTCCTCGTAACTTAACGCCGCGCTTTATCTTGTTTAACACAAGGTAAATAACAATATTATCAAATTCTTAATAATCAAAAGCACATGCTATCAACACAAGAAACAATAACATTTACTTATACCAAGTAAAAAGGCGCATCTCGTATCAAGTTTATTCCCATACATACATACATACAAAAAAGTAACAATAGTCCCACAGGCTCGTAACCTACGAAGCACTTTACCAGATTGCGACTCTGACCTGACGTGAAGCAGATAGTATATAAACGGAAGTGACTTTTGATATGACATATGAGAAAATCCAGTTTAATAAATATTTTTTTTAAATTATTGAATATTTTAATAGAAAATAGAGAATTATAATGACAAAATTGCGGGTTCGATTCTCTTTTGAGAGATGAGAAAAATATTGATTTAGCAAATTTAAAAATGTATATTTTTATGATAAGGGATAAACGTAGATAAGCGTGACGTATATTATACTAATAATAAATATAATTTACTTATTTTTTAAAGAAATTACTGCCGTCATGGCGCAGTGGGAACTTTGAAAGCGTTTAAGTATAAACGGTTGTGGGTTGGATTACCACTCAACGAAATTAATTATTCCGCCTCCTCTGGTAACTACAGAAAACGCGGCGTTGAGTTACGCAGATTACGAAACAATACCTTACTAACATTAAAAAAAAAACATAAAATCAGCTTCATAAATAGCAATAAAACGCTGTAAAATGTAAAACTGCGGCTTCACTCCAAACCTATTATTGTCGCATCGACTATAAACCTTTATTTAATTCGCAAGTGTATACATTACGCGACCGCACACCGTTTATAACAAGGCGGCATATGCTGTAGCTTTGGACCATTCATACATATATTATGCTTTATATGTATGGGACATACATACATTGGTTTGAAATTGACCTTATTTAATATAATTGGTAATTTCGTTTTAATATAACGAATCATTAAATTTTATATGAAATTCGTTGTGATATGTGTGTTTTAAATTCGTTTTTATGTGATTATTTTTCGATTACATAAAAAATGTAGTGGCAGAAATGAAAAAATATTTGCTTGAATGGTTGTGAGTTCGATTTCCGTTTGCGGTAATATTTGTGGCACTAAACGGTGACTCGAAATGAAAATTCAAAATTACAGGATTAAACTCAATAACATTGTACCTAAAGAGTACTTAAAGGTAACCTTCATACATATATTTATTTAATTCCCTACCTGAAACATCCAATTGTATTCTTGTTTTTATTAATATTTCGAATTCTACACTAAAATATTTATCTGTAGGCCTATACGTATGGCAATTATTCTTTTTTTTAAATTTCAGGCTGCATTCCGAATATAGCTGGGTAGGTAGAGAGGACCTAGTGATAAGACACTCCGTCTCCAACTGTTCCACTTAGTTTTCGAGACATTGTGTGTTTAGTGGTAGAACTCAACGTCGCGAAAGTGAAAATATTCCTTCCATGAGTGGTATTTGGATTCTCAATCGTCGCCTTTACAATAAATTGTGTCCCGCTGCTCCATGGCAGCCTTAGTCATGGAGCAGAAAAATATTATTAATATTTTTTTCTATTATAATAATATAATAGCATAGATTTATGCACAGACATGAATACAATAATAAAACTGATATTGAATTATTTAGTTACATATTGATATCTAACTTTCTGTTCTCTTTCTGAGCTAAAATAATTTTTGTATATTTATTTTAAACAGAAAAATATATATACAAAATAATCTAATATATTATAGTTATTAATTATAGATATAAAGACACAGTATAATAAAAAATGCAAATTTCATATATTTCTAGACACATCCAGAATATAATTTTGTCGTAACGCCTCGTTTCGTATTTACGGCAGGTGTTCTCTAAACCTTAAGTAGGTCTTAAAAAATTCACAAGTAAGAGTGCCTTTAAATTTTCGAGTGCCCTTAAGAGATTACTAATAATTATGTATATTCACCGGATTTTTAGCTTTTCGCGGCAACAAGGTGAGCAGGGGGAACCTAGTGTTAAGGCCCTCCGTACCCTATTTTCGCCTTATTTTCAAAACATTGTAAGGTAAGCGGCGGAAATCTACACCGTGTGTTCAATAGTGATGAACCCGCTACTGAAATACTTAAATACTCTCCTACGGAGCAACGATATGTGTTGTTTTATATTAGGCAATATTAATATAGTATATATTATGGGACAAAAATGAATGACCCTTCATCATTTAAAATATACCGTGGTTTCTTTAAACCTGATAAACAACTCTCGAGGCCAATCGTGGCGCAGGGGCACAAAGTGCGACTGTATAATCGAGGGGTTGTGAGTTCCATACCCACTCAAGGAAATGAAATATTTTATATTCAAAGCGCGGCGTTGAGTCCTGCCACTCAACATGCTATGTCCCCAGAACTCGGCGGAAAGTGGAAAACGGAGTGTCTTAACACTATGCTCCCTCTGCCTACACTACTGTGTGCGGGATACAGCGTGAAGCTGATTTTTAATTTGATACAACTTAGCAGACAATCGATCCGTACCCCTTACCTCCATGTCATTATTTATTTTACTAAATTACCATATTTATTCTAAATATTGAGTGAGTAAACTCAGGCAAAGTGAGGTCAGAACTAGATCTTTTTTCTTACGTAAAATAAAAATAAATAAATCAGCTTCAGTTCTCGAGGCATTGCGTGTTGAGTGGCGGAACTCAACGCCGCGCTTTGCCTAGACACGTAAAAGGTTTTTCTTACGTAAAATCGATTATTTCCTTTTACTATACTCCAAGGCCAATTTCTTTTAATATTTTTTTTTCTCAGTACAAATCGAACCCACCATTTCCACCACCAACTTTTTCACACATTTACATGACTTTACATTACTTTGTAAGAAACGTCAAAAAACATTGTTTTAGCCAACTCCACATACGAAACGTAATCTCAGCTATCTTAACAGGCACTAGCCAAGCTAGGGCTTCTAAAATATTCACTTCAATCGTCTAGAACTCAGGCTTTGTAGTGTACGATGTACACATTCATATAACGCAATATGCTACATGTTTGTATGGTGAGGTCACAATGTATGGTCATTTTGATTGTTTGCTTCTAGAAATTATTATTTTCTAGAAAGAATGCTTATACTAATATTATAATAGGTTTGGATGAACGCATTAATCTCGGTTGTAAATGAGAAAATATTTTTGTGGTTTGTGAATTTTTAGCTTAGCTCTTAGTTATTATTTAAATTTTTACACGCGGACGAAACCGCAGGTCATATATAGTACTTACATATATATGGATGTAAAAGTATACAAAGACATGTTATTCCACTATTTTTGCACGATTTAAAGGCTGTAGTTAGATATAAAAATAGTGGTAATAACACAAGTGTTATTAAATAAAATAAAATAAAATTAAATTAAATTAAATTAAATTAAATTAAATTAAATTAAATTAAACTACGCTGTATCCCGCACACAGCAGGGTAGGCAGAAGGAATCTAGTGTTAAGACACTCCGTTCCCCACTTTCTGCCGAATTTTGGAGGCATTGTGTGTTGAGTGGCAGAACTTAACGCCGCGCTTTGCCTCGACACCAGAGCGAAGAAATGGAAATGGAAAGGAAAAACCAGAGCGAAAAAAAAAGTGTTGTTAAAAATTATAAATCAAATCTACACCAACGCGCGTGTGACTCTCGCCGTGCACTTTCCAATTTCTTTAGAATCAGAACCAAAACCAACATTAGACGTATTACTTATTTAGAAATCGTATAAAAATTTGATCATAGCACGACTCGAACCCGCCGAACTCCTGGAAACCGACCAGACGCTCTGACCACTAAGCCATATATTGTCATTTGAACGTAGCGGGACGAGAACGTATGGCTTAGTGGTCAGAGCGTCTGGTCAATTTCCAGGAGGCGTGGGTTCGAGTCCCGCTACGTTCAAATTTTTATACGTTTTTAATTAAGTATTTTTCATTCCTAAGTGTGGAATAACACTTTAAAAATGTTAAAAATATTAGACGTATTTTTATTATTTTAGGCATTCGATTTTTTTATATTTGCGCATATCTCGCTTTTATTGACAGAGAAAATCTAGTTCTTATACACATATATATGGATGGATTTTCCACAGGAAAATAGAGGGTATTATTTTCCACATATAAGAGACATTACGTATCGATAGAGGCACTTAACGCTGCACGTTGCCTTACCTAGCAAGACAAATTAAAATAATTTTAGAACAATGAGAATTGAACCCACAACCGTCACATGTACTACAGGAATATGGCGTCATTAAAAATCGTATAAACAATATTTTTTATTCTACAACATTGCACCGGTACCTACCCAAAAACTCTGTACTGTCTGTTCAATTATTAAACTTTGATATCCAGTTATTTGCATGCAAAAATTGTACTCTAACATTTTTTTAAATATTTTAAACAAAACATCGTAGTATTTATTTAAAAATAAAATTCATTCCGCTTTGTGTGGGATGATTTTGCTTTAAAAATATGTCCACTATCTGATGTATTTGAAAATGTATTTTTAAAATGTTATTTTTGCTTTGAAAAATATTTTTGTAGCAATTTGGTAGACGAAATGTGACAGTGAGTTCAGACACTCAATACGCAATTTCGTGAAAATTGGCTGAAAATGAGGGACGGAGTATCTTGACTCTGGGTTCTCTCTGCCTACCTAGATTTTCGGAACAAAGCGTGAAGCTGAAAAAATACTTAATTATCAAAATGTATGTATTATATAATAAGTTCTTTGATTTTCACGATTATTGTAGACCTGGGTCTACCCGTGACCACGGACTACTGCAAAGTGTTCGAAACGTCGGGTTTCCAAAAATGTATAAAAATACAAAATATACGCGATTAATCCGGTTAAAATAGTTTCATTTAAAATGTATGTATTATAACTATGTCGAAACCGTAATAAAATACCTGTAATTATTCTAAATTTGTGACTTAGAATAAAATTAAATATATATATACATATAAATATTAAAGTCCTTAAATTTCCGGGTGAAACCAAATAAACCACAGATTTGTTATAAAAATACCTTGACAAACATCAATTAATCAATAAAGTTTCAATTAACGATGTTGACGAATATAGCGCGTCTACTAATTAAATTAGTCGCGTTTACTCTTTAAATTTGTACGCAATAGAGTGATATATTATAGATATCTTGTGAAATCTTTCTACAGATTTATAAAAGACCGGTCTGTCAGTATAGTATAACTATCACCAATTCGTTTCTAGGACGTAATAAAAATCCAAAGAATTATTTCGAATCTAGTTAGGAAGAGAGACGAGCGCGGACAGTGGAGGTAAACGTTCGAGACTCTGCTCCAAGTCATCTCAGTGAAGCGCAAAGTGCCCGGAATCAGCATAGTGATAGATACATGGAATGTTACTTAAAATTAAATAAATTAGTTTCACGGTGTATCCCGCACACAGCAGGGTAGGCAGAGGGAACCTAGTGTTAAGACACTCCGTTCCCCACTTTCTGCCGAATTCTGGAGGCATTACGTGTTGAGCGGCAGAACTCAACGCCGCGCTTTGCCTCGACACCAGAGCGAAGAAATGGAAATATAAATTTAGGTAAATATTCAGACGCTGAACCCGCTTTACTGCGGCCGCCTACTGCGATTCAATGGAGTTCTTATATTTTTCGAAGATTGACGTAGGAACAATTTACGTTGATTTTATATAGACGGCAGAAACGACGCGACTGAAGACGGATATATTGGGCCCACTTAATTTTGTCATATAATCTGATTGGAAGCCAGTATATATTTTACTTACTAGTAAATTATATACTGGCTATATTCTTACTAGAATTAAATTATGTAAAGCCCGTCAGTCTTTTAAGTTTCTGTCTGAATAATCGCTATTTATCAGTTCCGTATCGCAGGACGTTCAAAGTTGAGCGCTAGCGCAGCGTTCAACGTGCGCTATATTAAGACGAGCGTTAGCATGTGTACGGCCTGAATCAAAAGTTTGTAGTAGTAAATGTGCGTTATCAAAACGCGCTTTGAACGCTAGTCATCTGAACAGGCTCTTATATTTGCTTTGTTTTGTACGTTGTAGTTATATAAAAAATAAAACTCCTCCATTTATCCTCAAGTGGCGAAACTGGACGCCGCACTTTGTCTTGTTACCGGAAACTGTGGTACAATGTGAAAGACATTGTCTCGTCTCCGAATAACTAAATAACTTATATATTTCTCCTTTAACTCAAAACGCTATATTGAATTCCACTTTAAATTAAATTAATTTGTACCGTCCTTATCGACGCAATCCTGTCGTGATATTGCTTTTTCATCTACTTAGGGACTTTTAATTAATTTTATATTATTTTATTTTATTTTCTAATGTACAGAAATCCTACTAACAAAAGTAATAACAAATAAAAAAAACGGTTAAAAAACCAATGTAGTGCTGAAACTAGTTAGCTAGGTACTTTACAAATAATAAGTCTAATTTTATAAAAAAGAATTACAACAATTACCTCACGCGGAAATCGAACACAATACATCTAAATTAAAAATATGTATAACAAGTCACAGAGTCGAAAGATACAAAAATACTAATGGATTTTCAATACATGTTATCAAATATACGATATTTGTTTGCACCTTTATTATATATCATCGCAGTATTAAACGATATCTGATTTCTCACATTACCTTTTGTGTTATCATTTGTCGATTATATTAATAAATATATTTTTTTAGCTTCACGCTGTATCCCGCACATAGCAGGGTAGGCGGTGGGAACCTAGTGTTCCCAAGTGAGCAACATGAAACGAGCTAAGTGATATGATACGTCACACCGTTTTCCATATTCCTCCTCACTAATACAAATTACGCTAAGCGACCTAACCCACCTTGCTTTGTCTAAACAAACTGAGGTTACGCAAAATATTTGAACTTAAGCATGTTAAAATAACTACCACCGCCTAGAAAGCCAGTTCTACTCAGAAGAGCCAGCAACAAATGTTAAAAAAATACATACATTTCCTAGCGAAAATCGAACCCAAAACCATCGTTATATACTGTTCCACAGCGCCATCTTGTCGTATCATTAGTTCTCAAATATTACACCATTTGCCCGTTTCTTCAATATACCTGCTCGTACCTACTGTAGCAACATTCCGTTAGCTATTACATTATATCAGTTGAATTTATTATCACGCGATGCTATATTTTCACCTTCATTTTGCTTATTTTGTATAATTTAGCTTTTCGTTATTTGAGCAATAAAGTCTTTAAAAAATTTTAGGATATATCCTATAAAACTTTTATTTGTAATCTAATACACGAATAAGTCAATTCCCACTCGGAGAAATTAAATATTTAATATTATATATAATATTTTATATATGTATAAAGCGTGAAGCCGAAAAAAGAATACAAGTCGAGGCATTAATTGAATGACTTTAAACATGATATTTGTATGAAACAAATACATATCCCATACATTTATATTAGTAATCATTAGATCTACACATCGAGACGACAACGAATACGAGTACTTTTTAATTTTCAGCTCCAACGAACTGTATAATGTTATTTATATAGTAAGAGGGCTCCTATAAATAAATTACAATTCATTAATACCACTAGAATTGATTTTGTACAGCTATGCGGTATATTATTTAACAGTGATTGTAAATACGACGGTTGTGGGTTGGATTCCTAGCCCGGGAATGAGTCATTTTCATTTCCTCGCTTTAGTATCAAGATAAAGCGCGGCGTTCAGTTACGCCACTCAACAAGCAATGACTCATAAATTGGGTGATATGTGGGGAACGGAATGACTTTACATTAAATCGCTTTTGTGTACTGCTATATACAGGATACAGCGTGAAGCTTTTTCTCTTATTTGCGGTCAACTGTTAATGACTAACTGTTAATGACTAAGACTTATATCTGAGATCGATCTTGAGGTGCTGATTTCATTCATAGATTTACAATTTATAAATGAATACTGCGTCTCAATTTTTATCTCTCTAAGAGTTGTGTATGACACTTTACACTTAATAAGGGTCCCAAAATTTTGGTACCAATGGTACCTGAGATTAGTGCATTCAACCAAACAAACTCTTCACACTTTACAATTTTAGTATAAATCGAGTTATATCGAGAGACTAGTGGGCGCGCGCGGCTTCGCCCGCTTATTTGCACCCTTGGGGGTGAATTCTAAAAAAAACCACAAAACATGTGTTCAATAAAATATTTTTAACAGTATGAATTTTTTATAAAAATCGGTGGTGATTTAAAGTTTTTTCCATATAAACTTTCAACCCCTTATTTGAACCCTTAAGGGGTGAATTCTAAAAAACCATGAAATACGTCTTCAATGAAATATTTTTAAGAGTCTGAATTAAAAAAATTATAAAAATCGGTGTCGATTAATTTTTTTTTCCATACAAACTATCAACCCCTATTTCATCCCTTTAGGGTTAAAATTTTTCAAAATCCCTTCTTAGTGGATGTCCAGATTACAAAAATAAACATCTCTCCAAATGTCACGTTTCTACGCACAGCGGTTACGGCTGTGCGTGCGTCTTACCTCAGTCAGTCAGGTACATGTCCTTTTATATAATATAGATAGATAACCTTTTTCATATCAAGTTAAAATTCAATAAAAAATAATATATCTAAATTATTTACACTATATGGCGTATAGATTAAAAGGAACAGGAGGCACAAATTGGTTTCCAATACAATATTATTTGTGTAAGGCATCAATTTAAAAATGGGTCGTATGTTGACCTGAAAAATTTATTTCTGCATCAAAAATATTGAAATAGAGGCAGAATAGAATTTTTAAACACAGTAACACCGGTGCCGTAGAAAAATAATTTAATTTTGTGAGAAAATAGTTTTTGTTTATTTGCTAAATATAAATGTATTGGAGCACAAGCGTGCGAGTGTAAACGCGACAGGTTGTGTTTTCGATTCCCACTTGACGAAATTAAATATTTAATATTTTCGTTTACTCGCTCTGGGAACGATTCGTGCGATTTTAATTCCCACAACTCAACACCTGCAATATATCAAAAATCGAAGAGAAAATGGAGAACAGCGTGTCTTAACACTAGGTTCCCCCGCTTACCCTGCTAGTGGTAAGCGTGGGAAACTAAAAAATGTTTTATTTAGTTTCCCATTTGAAGAATTGAACTCGCAACATCTATATCAACTACGCGACAACCATGGCAATATAAAGCTCTTTCCATATAAATGCTACACAAACCATTCATCAATAGCGATTTGTTAAAACATTCATTTTATTATAACAATGTGCAAAATTCAGTTATAAATTTAGGGCCGAAAAGCCGCAAAATTGTGATCGTTGTTTATGTAGGTAGGTATTTTTTACTTTTGTTTTATTAACTACTAGCGGACCCGCGCGGCTTCGCCCGCTTGAACTATACGAATATTTATGGAATTATTTTCAGCTTGCAATAGGAATAGTAAGAAAATATAAGCCTAAATAATCAATTTAAGTTGTAAAAGAATAATATGTAGATATAAGTTACAGAAATAAAGATCTTAATATTAGAAAAAATATATTTATGAGTAATTGAAATGAACAAACAAAATAAGTAAAGGAAATTATTACAATAATAGTCCCCCTTACTGTTTAAAATTACCAAAAAATAATAAGTAAACGTAACCAGAAAAAATATTATAAAAAAAACAAAACCTAACCAGCTATGCTATCAATATTATCAACGTAAAATACGTAATTATAAGTATTAAAATTAAAAGTAACACGAAATATAATACTAGCATAAAACAAAACTTAACGACACCAAAAAAATTAATTAAGAAAATCTAACTGATTTACTACTCGAATAAGCGAAGAGAACCAAAGAAAAATATGTATTGATAATAAATAGCAGACAACCACATCAAAATTAATAGATTGAAAATTATTGAAAATTTACAAAACGGGTAGGATAGGTAATTTTGAATCAGTGATATCTCCTTAAGTTTTTATTATAATTACGATATGAAATGCTAAAGTTGATTTAGCATTTCATATCGTATTGATATTTATATTTATTATAGATATATTTATATTTATATTGATAAGGATGAATAAAAAAATTAAGAAAATATATTAACAATAACAACCGCAATTAAAATTTAAATTAGATATATTAAAATGGTTACTGTGGCTCAACTTTCAGAGATAAACATATACATCGCGTACTTTTTTACAGATTTATTAAAGAACAATATTTTGTAGAACATTGTTTTGATTTTTCTCATAAGTTGAATCAACGCAAGCCATTTAAGCGTTAAGGAAGATGTTTTCTTAAAACAACGAAATTCCTTGTTGCTTAGCGACGGTTGTATTTAACATGTCAGACAAAAAAATACATATCAAATAGAAAAGTATTTTAATCATATATAACGAGAATATTACAAATATGAGGGAAAAAAGTAGCCTATTTTCATTCCGAGATCCTCAAGTATCTCTATATGAAATTTTATCACAATCAAATCAGCGGTTTGGCCGTGATTGCGTCACAGACGGACAGACAGACATAGTAACTTTCGAATTTATAATATAAGTATAGATTTTTAAGGCCACTTGTGGCGCAGGGTCACAAGTGTATCTAATTTAGCAAAAAAAAACACTATTTACTACAAAAAAGAAATTCTTTATTTAGTTTAATTAATTTGCCTATGAATAATATTGAATAATAATTATTTTCTGCTGAGTTACCCGGAAAAGTAGCGTCACAACTACAAACACGACATGCATGGTTAGGTAAGCTATAGCTTAGCTGATAAACTAAGCTATAAACCTATATATATAAGCTATAAATAATATATCTATTATATATATAAAATATAATAGATATATTATAACAAAAATTGAACAACGAGTGACTTTTATAATTCGAACCATCCAAAACTTAATAAAACATATACACAAAATATAATTTAAATATGTCCAGCCGTTTAGGAGAGATAGGGTGATAAACACACATGCACTATAATTATACTTACTATAGTATTACTACACAAGCGTACGACTGTAAACGAGGATCGAGGAAATAAAGGCAAAGCGCGGCATTGAGATCTACACGCAATATCTACAATCGTAACCCTAGGTTCCCAGGTTCCCTATACCTACCCTGCTGTGTGCGGGATACAGGGTGAAGGTAAAAAAAATAGCATTACTTAGCACACACCAAATTGAATCATCACTCTTTGGCAAATATCAGCAAAATTCAATTTTCCTGCTGCCATCAGTGATCCAAATGGCAGTTGACAGATGACTTGGTCCGTCCTGATGAATGTCTGAACGACGAACGACATTCATCTATCGACTTGATGTTGTTCACCTACTTTTATTCAAGCAAAGGGTTAACGGAAAATTGTAAGGTTTCGTTATTTTTAGAAACCGTTGCGATACAGGGGAACACGCGTGCGTGCTGTGAACAAGACGGTTGTGACGGTTCGATTCCCATTCGAGGAATGAAATTTTTAGTATGTTCATTTTCTCGTTCTGGTAACGAGGCAAAGCGCGGCGTTGAGTTCCACCACTCCATACACAATGCCTCGAGAATTCAACAACAGAAGTGAAATAAGTATCTTAACACTATATTCCCAGGTTCCCTCTGTCTACCCTGCTGTGTTCGGGATACAGAGTAAAGCTAATGAAATGTTTTTATCATTTGAGTTATAGTGAGAGATTGAATATGTTACATAACATTTTTTTTTTTTCTATTTCACACTGTATCCGATAAAGTCAAGACACTCGTTCTCCGCGTTCTGCTCGAATCAAAGACATACATAGTCATAAAGAAGATTTTTTTTTTCGATTTCAGTGAAACATGAACCCACTATCACTGCATCCTGATACTTAACATATGCTGTTCATTGTTACTTGACATAAACTTAATGTATATAACATATTTATTTAAACATATTTATTCAATTATAAAAATAATACCTAACTTATTATATTTTTAGGGTTCCGCACCTCAAAATGAAAAAGACAAAACCCTTATAGAATCACTATATTTTCTGTCTGTTTGTTAGGATCATTTATCTCGAGACCACGTGGAAGCTTCTAATTACGCCCAGTATTAATAACCTATCTCCAACGTTCCAATCTCTAGATTGGATAGATGTATGAAACAATCTAAGGAGCATTTAAAAGCCGTCTTAAACATCACTACCTGGAACAGAGTCCATAAACGGATATATATACGCTTAGTTTATGTATGAATGTGTATGTATGTGTATATGTATGTATGTATCTATATATGTATTTGTGTATGTATGTATTTATGTATGTATTTATCTATATTTGTCATTTTATTTATATTTATGTATATATCAATGTAACGAGCGTGTAGCTCGTAAAAAAAAAAAATGTTATACTTTTTGCACCGCTCTGCGTTCTTGTTATATTAATCCTGTATTGTTGGTTGCCTGTAAGAGATCGCTCTTAGCGATAAGGCCGCCATTGCACATTGATCTTATGTACT
>DWLH01000042.1:0-48612 GCA_018249795.1 Heliconius telesiphe telesiphe | reverse complement strand
TCAGCTGTCACATCTCTGATTTAAAATATGATTGATTTTAATCGATTAAGGATCTAAATCTTATTTTTTTTTCATTTTTCTCCACTTCCAGAATGTCAATTAATTTATTATTTGCTATTCTAAAAATTAAAAAAAAAATGTAATTTTTTAGATCACATCTCAATTCTTTACGTGTAGGCCTATAAGTTTAATTCTCCTTTGTTGTGTACTTTTTACGTTATACGTATTCACATAAACAGACAAACAGACAAAAATTCCAAAAATGTTGGAAATGGATTCTGTCAGTTGTACTTTAACACCCTGGCTAATTTAAAAAAAAGAAATTATAAGTATAGATAAGTCATGTTTATTTCAGAAAAAATACAACTTGCTGAAATGTATAGATTTATAAGTATCAAACATATTATATTTACACAAAAAAATAGACTCTCTGAACGAGTTCTTTCAAGAACCTCCAAAGGAGAAAAAGACAAAACTGCGTTTTGTCATCGGTAAGCGAACATCGAGTATCGAGCAACGAACGATGGTACCTCGTACCTTAATACCAACGAAGATGATGGATCTAGTGCAAAAATTCTCATAAAAATTGAGATATTTGAATTGAAAAACTGGTTAATATACCACCGGAGGAGGACTGCAAACATGCAGACGTGAGGATTAAATATTACAACAATAATGTAACTTTAAATAAAAAACTAAATAAATTATTTTTACTTAAATTTTACTTTGTTTTATTTTTCATTTGAAAAGGCATGTAAATAAAACCAAGTAATATTTTTTATATATTACTTTACGTTAGCATTTACGTTAGCATAAATAATGTTTCATAATTTTTTTTCACATAATGTTATTCTTACTTTTTTAGAAAACGTATATAAATTTGAACGTAGCGGGACTCGAACCCGCGCCTCCTGGAAACCGACCAGGCGGTCTGACCACTAAGCCATACGTTCTCATCAAGCTACGTCGGAATTCTTATACGCTTGTTACAACTTATTTAAGTTGTTAGTACTTATTTAAGTTGTAACAAGCGTATAAGAATTCCGACGTAGCTGCACATAATATTGTGTTGTATCGTGGTTTCTGACGCTTTTGATTAAAATGAGAGAAATTGCATTAAGTAGTAGACAACATAGCAACAAACTAACTGCTTACTAACAAAAACGAACTGTGACGTAGTTAAATGATTAGCAATGCAAATAAGAGATAGCAACAGTGTGACGTAGTTAGATCAGTAGCAATTCGAGGAAGTGAGCGATAAGGCCGGGCGAGAAAAAACTATCTTTGGAACGGTTAGAGATACAGCTCTGGGACCTAGCGCAATTGTTTCAAATGGGGGGCTATTTCTTTTTTATTACTATTTTTTTTTTTTAGTTTCGAGGCACCGACGTTTGCACTCGCGGTGTCTGACACACTTCCGGAGAACAAATACATACTACTTTTAACGGTCTAGGACGAGTAGCATTACAACAAAACATACTGTTGACCAGTAAACACCAAATAAAACAAATGGACCAATAAAAACTTTAAAAAAATGAAATATATATATATATATATATTAGGTACAACGAAGCGCTTTGAAAAAAAGTACTGTGCCTTATCAATTGACTCGTCTTGTGCTCAACCAAATCGGGCTCAACCAAGTCCTGTAGTAAACATAGCGTTCAATATAAGGGATTTTACCCACGAAAAGTTTCCGTTTCGTGTTTCTTACACTACTTTAAAAGTCTATTTAATTATTCTACTAGTGAAGATTCTCAAAAATTATAGTAAACTAGCGGGCTCGCGCGGCCTAGCCCGCTTATTTGAACCCTTAGGGGGTGAGTTCTAAAAAACTATGAAACACGTATTCAATGAAACATGCACATACGTACATATACATATATGTATGTCTTTAACTTATTAATTTTGTTTATATCATACGTTAATGGATTATTAGATAGTGAATTAAATCAGGTCGTCATCAGTTCTTTATCTTAGTGATAAATGTTATCATTGAAAGATTTATTTCGAATAACAAATAATAAGTAATAGATTAAGTATATTCAAAATCATATAATATTAAGTTGAACTTCTTGCAAGCTTCACCACTAGTGTCAAGTGCGAGTCGGACTCGCACACTGTGTGCTCCGGTCCATGTCCATGTTTGTAGGTCAAAGGATATAACTTATAAAAGTTAACAAACTTAAATATGCGGGCGTATGTACTCGTTTCGTATGAAAATAACTACAAATATACCTGCCATCCCAATAATATTTACGAATATAACGCCTTAAGACAACTACTTACGCTATAAATTCCACGTAAGGCAAGTTGCGGGAGTGAACTAGTATTGCAACAATTATTTTGTTCTGTTTTATCATTTTTAAAATGTTATTCTACACTTAGGAAAAAAAATACTTTTTAGAAAACTATAAAAAAATTAATGTAGTAGCGGGATTTGAACCCGCGCCTCTTGAAACGGTTGGACGGTTTCCAAGAGGCGCAGGATCAAATCCCGCTATATGCAATTTTTTATCTTCGTCTGCTGATTTCTTTTCCGGTTTAAATATAAGTAAACAGAAAGAAAACTACTTAGTCCAAATGATTAATGTTGAATGATTCATGATTTTTATCAAAATGTTATCAAGAATATGGTTGAATCATGATAAAGTCAGTCAATTAGTCAATTACTTGCGCTTCATGCCTTTATATTTCGTCTCCTCGATATTGTACAAATTGCAAAATGTATGGTATTCTCATACGAGATATTTCAGAATACCTGCTTAACGTTTAACTAACGATTAAGCAATTTCATTCAACTTTCAAATTAATAGATATTTTGAACAATGTAGAGCTTTTAAAATAACTTATAAAACATGAATCTATGATTTATTAAATTTTTGTTTATCTGTATGAACTACATATTTTTTTATTGCATAGTTATTAAGTCTAAGGAGGATCTAGTCTATATTCGATTTTGAATATTTTAACAGAAGTACTCTGATAGAACCTTAGTGGTGCAGCTAAACGATAAGAAATAAAAATGTGTCCATAACAAAAGAAAAATGGTTCGATTCCCCCTCGAGGAAATTAAATGTTTAATAGTTTAATTTCTTCGCTCTAGTGTAGTCAAAGCCAGGCGTGGAATTCAGGCCAATCAACACGCAATGCCTGCAGAATTCAGTGAAGAGAGGAACGGAAGTGTAAGTTTATATCTCCACTTTAAGCTTGATATCTCCACGCAATCTCGAGAAAAATGGCCTTGACAGTGGGAAAACAAAGTGATCCTATAAGGGTTCCGTTGGGTACGGAACTAAAATCCAAATAAATATTAACAGATCCAAATAAATATTATTTTGAACAAAAAAATATTATATCGTTTTCCTAACATCGATTACCTTTAATTGCTGCGGAATATTATAATAGTGTTTAAAAAAATGTAAAGAATAAAAACAAAATGCGAAAAAAACACAGGACTATAAAATATTTTGTTTACTACTGTTAGGTAATATTATCTACATTCTTAAAACTTAACTAATACATTTTTAGTTTTACTGCCATCTGTAGTGTGCGTATGCCCTGTTAGCTTCGCACTGACGATGAAGATCTTGCTTTCTCTTGACGACCTTGCCGCTGTTATTCGCGGCGTCGAGTAACTCCCACGCGAACTGTTGTGGAAAATGTACAGTTCTTTCTTTGTCGTTTGTAGCCTCCAACAACCACTTTATTGCTAAGAACAGGGATCTCTTTTCTGTTATTGGTCCAGGAACCTACGGTTAAAAGTACATTTAGGTTTTTTTAGCTTAACTGTATCCTATATACAGTAGGGTAGGCAGAGGGAACATGTGTAGTTTTAAGACACTCCATTCACCACTCTCTTCCCAACTTTATAAACATTGTGTGTTAAGGGAAGGCACTGAACACTGCGCTTTTGCTTGTTATATTTTCGTATGTATTGAAATTTTACTTACAAATTATAGAAATTATAGAAGAAATAAAAATTGAAAATATTACATGCAAATTATAAAAAAATTTAAAATATATACATAAAACCAATGAGCACATTGTGACTCAGTGAAAGAGTTTAATTGTGAACATGATAGTTGTGGATTCAATCTGCACTCAGAATTAATTGTTGTCTAATAATTCAAAGTAAAGTGATTAATGGTGAACACTGTGTTCACCATTTATCACTTTATAGTAGGACTTTATTCTTGATAGTAGGACTTGTATTTATAAACAACTCTCAACTCTGAAATCAATGTTGAGATGCTATTATCATTCATAGACTATGAAAACGGCATCTCAAGATCGATCTCAGAGTCTCTAGAGAGATTTATAAATAAGAGCCTTGGTAGCTGTTTGCCTACCCTATACACATTTAAAACAAAAAATGTGACTGAAAAAAAAAATGCATACCTGATAAGTTATTCCACCTCTTTTTATTGGTAGCAATTGTAATAATGGTTTCGAGTTCTCTACTGCTTTATGCATAATATCCTTAGGATCTAATAAAATTTTTGATTTCTCTTCAGGACTTGAAGCTAGATGATATCGCTCAATTTGTATTCTTTTAATATTTTCAAATGACTGCTCAACAAGGCTGCGAGCTAATTTCTTATTACCCATTTTCATAACATGATTAATTACTTTGCTGAAAAAAATGATAGTGAAATAAATATGTAACATACACAAATTTAATGTAAGAAAAACAATAAAATTAAAACAAGCAAATAACAATTTTAAATATTATAAGGTATTTAAATCTTGAGGTATTTAAATCTCATAAATTATGTTTCAATGTGTGCCTGTGATAGTAACTTTCACTTATATAGTTTTCTCATAGATTTAGTCTTGTGGATATGCAGGTACTGTCCTAATATAAATTTCAATACCCTTTTCTTTGTTTTAGCTCATGCTGTATACTGAATGCAGCAGAATACGCAAAAGAAACCCGGGAATCAATTCATAATTTAAGAAGTATGGCAAATGACCCACATTAGTTGTGCCTATAATACCCTAAGGGTATTGAATTAGAATTCTTCGCAGAATACTTCCCAATGTATTTAATAACAAAATTGTAACTATTATATTGAAAGGAACAACTATTAAGTATCTTGCTAGCTCTTAGCAGTACTGCCTTCCAAGTCAATCTTAGTTTTATATGATTCAAAAGTGCTTGCCAAAGTTTGTTTAAATAAAGAATATTTTGTATTTAAATATGAACATAATCTTTTACCACTATAAGCCTAGCCTAAATATATAAAAATAGAGAACTTCAATTTATTTCTTTTTTTACCATAATATTATGATAAAATCATTCCTTGCTCTATGTATATTTAGAAGCTTACTTTACTAGTGCATCATGATAAACAGACGAAGTTTGGTATACAGCGGGAGGTTTAACGGGAACAGCAGCTAACTTCGTTAGTTCTCCATTCTCAATTAATTTAGCTTGATCTTCTTTACGAAATATAGGATTCTTAAAATAGTCCGGAAAACTAGTAGGTCTAGGGTAATATCTATACTGTAAAAGTGAAGGCTTGCTGAAAAAAAAAAAGAAATTAATAAAAATTATACAAAATGACTACTGTAAACTATGAGTCTCAAATAAAAACTTACAAAGTAACGTTTGATGACTTGAAAACACATTTAGTAATTACACTAAATTTTGAGCCCATACTTGTCATCCTTATATGTTATTGTATTTAAGATTGCATATAGTTAATTTCAATAGTTAATTTGTGGTCTCAAATAATATGAAACCAAGATTAATATCCAATTAATTATCTAAGGATTCCAGGTTATATTTTTATTTTTGACATATACAAATTACAAATTCAGTTTCAGTCCAGTCCAGTGTCAATTTCAGTCCCTTCAATGTTGCAAGATCAAGAAATAGAATAGCATCCTTACTATATATATTAAAATATATATATTAAAATTGTTATTTTTAATCAAAAATTATGTCTTTTTTTAAACCAGCGTGTAATGCTGAAATTTTGCTGTGAGATATAAGCTTGGACATTACAATGCAAGTTTATTGAAGGAAATTTTTAAAAAATGTGTTAATACGGACAATGACAATTAGTGTAGAATAATGATTAGCAACTGATGGAAAATGATGCTGTGGTACCAACAATGATTCTTTATAACAGAATTGAAATTAAATACTTAGGTATTTAGCTTCACGCTGTATTACTAGTGGGAAAGTCAGAGAGAACGGAACGCCAAACGCTAGGGTCTCTATATATCTCTTTCACCTCGTCCACTATCAATAACTTTTCATACATGCCATCTGGGGTGTCCTCATGCTTTTTACGTGATTATCCTCCTTCAGTATCTTTGATGCGGTATTTTCGAAGGTCAACCGAGGTCTCCCCCTATCTTTGTTACCGCTCACTTTTTCTTCATTAATCTTTTTTGCTATTCCTTCATCACCAATCCATTCGCACGTTCTATTATATTCTTACCGTGAAAAGTATGATTGACTTATTCCTAGCGGATCAGTATATTTAAGGTTAAGTTGTGGACACACGAGTGCTTAGGATGCTATCCTGAGAACATATCAAAATGTAGTCGTTGTCGTAATAAGGAGTCTGTTTCATTTTGATGTTCGAGACGTCCAAACTTGGAGTCAAATTATCGCATAAGAAGCTGGAAGTCTTAAGATCCATCGATCAAAGAGGAATAAGTACTTACAAAATATTAAACATCTTTGAAACAGAAAACGGAAACGTTGAAGTAAACTCTGTCATTATATGTAAATGAAAACGAGGTTTTAGTAAAAAGCAAGATAAATGGTGGGATAATAAACTGAAAGACACTGTAGAGAAAAAAAGCTCGTTAGGATCATAAGGCCTCAGATAAATCTTTTTACAAAAGAAAGAGGATAAGCTACAAAGGCACCAAACGAAAGTACTGATCAAGATGAAGCGTGAAAGTTCTGAGAAAGAAAGAAATAAAATGTTAACGAGCTACATTTCTAACAAAATTTTAGTAATTCCTAAGGTTGTTTACTAATTTGCCACACATTTTACAGCAGTGAACAGGTCGCAGGAGGTCCTAAACTAAGAATTTTTTTTAGATGTTTGACAGGGGTGTAAGATATTTTGGGAGACTACCTCGGTACAATAATAATAATCGCTTCCCTTGTTGTAAAGTCTACTTATAGAGATCACTCAGCCGGTGTGTGAGAAGGAAAAGGCACGTCTCACGTATTGAATATGGTTGTGCTATGTCAACTTGGCAGCATGAAGTGACACAAAGTGACATGCGAGGGAAAATTCCTTCTCAAGGAAAGTCCTTTCTTAAAGAAGGATCAGAGCCTGTTCTTGCATTTGAAAATTTGAAATCCCTCGTTACTAGCTGTGTAAAATGTCCTAAATTGTATGGGTTGCCGAAAATATACAATAAGACTAAATAAACTGTATCTTCAATAGCCAAGTTAGCCAATCGGTACGCCGAGATATAAACTGGCTCAACATGTCAAGGACTCTTACCATTTTGTTTGTGGGCTGAAAGATCTTAAGTTAGCTAACAAAGAAACCATACTAAAATACTTCATAGTGAATCTTACCACTATCCTGCACATTTTTCCACCATTGGCAAATCTTTATTTAAGAGAACCCACCAATTCTGTGACGCTGAACACCTAAGGGACGAGCTTTGATAGGTGAAGAATGCCTTTCATCAGAGCAAGATGCCTACTTCCCTCCAGCATTATCACAAGACCCCCAGTAGAAAGACACCCGGGACTTCTACCATGTGTAAAACAACTTTTGAAACAGACAGAATTGCAACATTTTAAGAGCATTTTAAGAGAAAAGCTTCCATTAAAAATTAAAATTATATTTAAGACTAACAAGAAAGTAAATCCAATTCTTAAGACCAGTGAAAAGTAATTTTCTGCAGTGTGTAGACTTATAAAACTATATAGTAACTGAGATTTAACATACATTGTTCAAAAAAGGGGAAGCATCGGTATTGAGGAAACGAACACATCTCCGATGTCAAGAATGGACATGCATCGAAGTCAGCTGTGTCTGGGTAAAGAGCGGATAAACCTAACCATAACATCGGATCTTATAAATCACAAGCCCTCGCTCTGGAGAAAAGATTTATACAGGAGGAAGGTCACGAAAAAACATATGAAACCCCCGCATGGCATTTATAAAGAGATTGACGAGTGGTAACAGTGGATAAAGTCAAACATACAAAGAGTAGGGCATTTGGTGCTCCGTTCTCTCTGACTACCCCGCTAGGGATAAAGTGAGATATAAAAAATGAAAAATAATGAAAAAAAAAAAAAAAACAACAAAAGAATATTAACAGAAATCGTTAAATTTTTGATATATTTTAATAACTCTAAATCTAAAATTTAAGTTGAACTAGCTTATTTTTGTACTGTTCTATATGCTAAAAACAGTCATAATATTTATAACGTTTCCATTACACTGAAACTGAATACCATGGAAGTGATATAGCAAGAAGATTCAAAAGAATAGTATCCGAGAAAGAGTTACGAACAAAATTTTGGTACTACGTAAATGTTTAGTCATAGCTGGTTTAAACATTAAAAATTCATCACACGACCCATCCATGAGTTAACCTATTAGAAATATGTCCAAAATTCAGGACTACGGCCTGAAATCAGACCCATTCGTCTACTCTAAAAGCTAATGTTCATTTTCTTCAGCTTACTTCTCTTCCAGCGTCATTGCCATCTTTTACCATTTTATTGGTAATGATCGTCGCAATCAATGATGTTTTTACATAAAACACGTTGGAATTTTATCAAAAACTCATTCAAAGTACATGAAATGTGCTGGTTACTGATTTTGTTCAAAATATCAAAATAAGTATATATTAACAATTGCTGAAACATTTTTAATTTAAAAGTAGTAAATAAAGATATCAATTGATGTGCTATAATTAAGAGAATCTAATTTAAGACTTATTTCTAAATTATTAAAGCATCCGTGGCGGCACTTGCACCGTCGGAAATTAAAGCTCTGCATGCTAAGATTATTATAACCCAAAATAAACACTACATTAGATAACGTATTTTCGTGGCAATATTTAAAACAAAAGCTCGCTCGATCAATGACCCTACTTTTATAAACTTTATTTGATTGATCGATTTTTGTGTAGCTACACCTAAATTATAAGCACGTTTTATTATTAAAAACTTTAAGTATGTACTTATTTCATTAAAATTATCAAAAAAAAAATAGTTTAATTACGAATATTTTTGAAAAGAAATTAGCTAAGAATACACCAAATCTCCACGTAAAATATTAAATTTTTTTAAGGTTTTTTTCTATACACTAAATATATTTTTGTATACACTAAATCATTAAACTTGTTAAGACTACTTCTTTATAATTTAGTTGAGTATTAAATATGATATTCATCTTCTTAAAATAATTTACTATTAATGAGTAAGCACAAGAAAACTAAAATTTGTGCATTTGGAGAACTACCATAAAATTGTTCACCGTAAACCGATTTTATAGACAACTAATTTTTTTAAGGTTTTATTAAGCCTTCATTTTCTTTCTTTTTAGGTGTGGTTGGGAAAAAAATTTAGTGTTTTCGTTTTTTTTATAGTTGTTATTTGTTAAAGTCTAAAAATATTTTAACTACCCTGTTTTACGGCATGTTAAATGTAAAATACAATTCCTGACAGTTATCAAGTATTAATTATTTAGTCGTATTTTGGCATAAATTTGTAAATTATAGCAACACCGGTAAATAGTAAAACAAATTCTATTTTCTTTAGTTGTCAAAAATCTAAATTGGTATATTTACATGGATTTTTTTAAAATTAATATGGAAACATAAATTAAAGAAATTTAAAAATGTCAACTATAATTAAATTTGAACTTAAAGAACTAAGAAAATTAGCCAACAATAAAGATTCCTGCGTAATTGAAAAACGAGTTACTCAAAACTTAGCGCTTCAACCATGGTGTTTAGGGAATCTTAAAGACTCTATAAAGAATTTGCTAGATTATAAAATAGGAAAATTCGATAAAGAGTAAGTAAGCACCTTATAGCTATATATTATTTATATTAATATATTCCTTTTTTGTTCATGGCCACATATTTATTTATTTATTTTATTTATTTACACTTTATTGTGCATAATTACTCCTTAGGAAATAAAAGATATAAAAAGAACAGAGATAGAACAATTGACACAGAAAAGGCGGTCTTATCGCTAATCAGCGATTTCTACCAGACAACCTTTGGGTTAGGATATTTGCGATAGAATAGAGTGGGTGGTGTAAATAAACTTACATATCATATTAAATCCTAATACATAAACATAATACATATATATTTGAAGAATATATAATATTATAATATACTAATATATATGATAATACAATTTATAATAGTGAGTTGTGCATATTGATGTCATTTCAAGCTGAATCATTTTTCAAATAATAATTTTTAACGAATTTTTTAAATATGTTTAAAGATATTGAACGCCTAATATCTAGAGGTAGATCGTTCCACAACTTAGTTGCTTTCACAGCAAAGGAGTGCTCATAAGATCTAGAGGAATGTCTCAGAATTCTAAGAGCAAGGTTCTCGGAGGATCTCAGTCTATTTGTGTGTGCTCCTAAAAATTCAAACATCTCTTTTAGATAAGGAGGAGATTGTTCATTGTATAACACACAGTACAGAAGAGAAAGTGTATGTAGATTCCGGCAAGTGCATATTGGAAGCCACTTGAGCTTAGAATGAAATTCAGATACATGGTCATATTTACACAAGTTAAATATGAACCGAATAGTTGATAAACATATCATATATATGTTGATAAATATCTTTTAATTTTACCTATTCTCTTATCCAAAAAACTGTTATTTCTTTATATTGAATCAGCAATTAAAAATAATAGAAATAAATTATAGTCATTTAAGATTGTTATTTTTTTCAGATTTAATGGAATTCTTTTAAGTTATAAAAATTTACGTGTTTTACAAAATATAGGCTTCATTAGAAATGATAATGCAGATATACACTTTCAAGTACAAGCTGATTACTTCATATTTCGTCCACAAGTTGGTGCAACATTAAAGGGTGTTGTAAATAAAAAGAGCATCACACACCTGGGTGTTCTTGTCCACAGGTGTAGTATTCAAATGAGTTATTTTGAAAATCAATATATAATTTATTTATTTTAGTTTCATACTTCACCAACAGTTGGCAGACTGAGCTCTTATCACAAGATAAGACTATATCCCACTGGCTGCACAATTTGTGAGTTGAGTGGCAGAATTCAACACTAAGTTTTGTATTATTTAGGGATAAAAATAAACTAATTCATTTCTGGAATGGGAATCAAACCCACTTCTATTGTGTTCAAATTTTTCACACTATATCCTATGTGCACAGTGTAGGCAGAGGGAAGCTGGTAACCTAGTGTTAAGACACTCCATTCCTACTAAGTACACTACACACTACACTTCTATTCCCCCACTTTCTATTAGATTCTCAAGATATTGCATGTTGAGTGGCAGAACTTATCACCGTGCTTTGCCTTGCTACTGGAGCAAGGAAATAAAAATATTAAATATTTCATTGTCCTGATTGGATCTTGAACCCACAACTGTCACATTTGCAAGTGCGGGCTTGTGGCCCTGTGCCGCTGCGACCTCAGTACAATATATATTTCTTATTACTTATGTGATCGATGGGCAAAAATTTTAATAATATCTAAGGATTATTTATTATTGTTTTCAGAGTATTCAATGTAGTGATACCGAGGCCAACCGAAGAACCTGGTAATAATTGGATTGGATCAAATATTGAAGAGGGTCAAGAAGTTATTTTCCAAGTTGTTGTACTAGATCTATATGGAGCTTTACCATATATAAGGGGAAAATTAGATGAAAGGTATTAAACATTGAGCTCATTAATTAATATTAAACTAATTATATTTTAACTAAACTTTTAACATTTTAATACTATGTGTATATCCCTCATCTATATGAAGGATATAGTATTAAAAAAACAGGCGAAAGGAACCTGGTGTTAAGACAATCTGTACTCTGCTCCATCCAATTTTCAAGATATTGTATATTTATATATTTATATCTTTCACTTTAAGATCACTGAAGATGGGACCAGATGGTGATGATGATACTATAGAAATGAATCCCATGAAGAAAATTACTTATGTTAATTTTGATAAAACAAAACCGAATCTAAAGCCTACCAGTGATGGGTTGTCAAATCCATTATTAATAAAAAAATCGAACTCTTCAAGATCAATATCAAATAAATGCGATGGACAATCAAATCACGAGGAAATTTCAAATAATGCCTCAGAAAAGGTTAAAACCAAGAAACAAAATAAATCATCTTTGGAATATAAACAATCAGATGGTAATACAAGACATTCAAAGAAACCTAAAAAAGATGTGTCATAAACATGTTTATATCTAGAGATATTTTCAGGGGGGGTTTGACTTAATTTTTGGGTGACTTATAATTCACACCAGAATGTGCTGGGTTGGGCACAGACCACAATGTCCCTCTTCCTGTGCCCATGGTAATAGACATACATATAAAATAAAATATTTTTTACTAGTGTATTATTTACATAAATTGTTATATTGATTTATATAATACAAATTTACCATTAACATTAGAGTTTTTTTATATGCTTGTTACAACTTATTTAGGTTGTAAGCATCTGCAGAGAGATTTATATGAATTTCCACTACTATAATAATATGTAAGTATTACCAAGTAGTCCAAGTAGGTAATTCATTGTCCCAAAAACTATGATTGTGCTTGATTTCGCCTACGCCGTAGCACATACCTAGCTGCTAGTGGTAGTTTTATTAATTGAAACCTGAAAATCTTTCAAATGGTATGGGTTAACTGTTACACATTTAGCCTGGACTACTACAGTCCAGATATTATTTATAACTATCCTAATTTGCGTATGACTTTAACATGTTTAAAAGAAGAAGAAAAAAGAAAATGTTTAAAAGAAAATTTTGCTAGTTATGCATTATTTACCTAACAAAATAAACAATAATATATATATATTTTTTTAATTTAAACAAAAATAGTTAATACAGAAACTAAACATTTTTTATTTATTAAATGAAGTATCTACTTGGTACCGAAAACAAATATATGTAAGTACAGTTGCAGAAGAAAAAAAATATTTTTAACAAAAAAAACTGACTACCGAAAAAACATTTAATAATTTTGAAGTTGGTGTAAAGCTAATGCTACAACGGCCTTACTACAATATCGAATTACTAAGCCTGTTTGTTTTACTTGCCACCAACTTTAAAATTATAAAATCTTTTTTTAATTATTTTAGTTTTTCAAAATCATATGTTTTATGTAAATTTATTTTTTACTTTTTAGTTCGTTGTTTGAAATAGGTTCTTTAGTAAGTGATGGGTAGATCTTAAAAAGATGTATTTAAGGTAGGTGGTTGTCCTATATAAAACTTCAAACTTAATTAGGTATCATTGTGCACACTAACATTTTGGCATATTGACAAACATACAAAAAATATTCGGGTGAATTGGGAACGTCTCCCTTTTTTGAAGTTGGTTGAAATGAAATGCAACGATGAGAAATCTTACTTCTGACATCCATTTTAACAATGTTTTTCCTTACTGTAATAGTTATATTACAGTATATATTATATTTTTTACCAAAAATATAATAACTTGTTCAATTTCAACTGGATCCCATGTTCAGAATCTAACTAAACTTTCACCAAACTATCCTTGAAGTGTATCCTTTCAAATAGAATCATCGAAATCGGTTGGCGTGATATTGAGTTATTTGTCGCGCACATACCTAATGCAAATTTAAGACTTATGTGATTTTCTCAAAGATACCATTGCCAAAAATGGACCAAAAAAATGGGACCACATGGGAAGCACTAGCTTTCAAATAAAAAAAATCATCAAAATTGGTTCACCCAGCCAAAAGCTCTGAGGTAACAAACATAAAAAAAAAACAAAAAGTAAAATACAGTTGAATTGATAACCATTTGTAAGAAAAGGATTCTTATAGAAGTTGGTTAAAAAATTTACCGACTTCAAAATTTTACTTGTGTATATTATATGAAAGAAATATTTTAGTTACTAAAGAAAATTGAAATAAAATTATTGATACTATCAAAGTATTGTAAATAAACTTATTTATTACTATTTTTTACAATATTTTTTCCACATTATTTTTTTTTTGCACAAAGTGTGACTGTAAACGCGACTGGTCGTGAGTTCGATCCCCACTCGAGGAAATGAAATATTTATTTTAATTTATATTTTCAATTCTTCGCTATGTCGTGTCGAAGCAAAGCGCAACATTGAGTTCCGCGAGTTAGGTTTCCTCTGCCTACCCTGCCATATGCGGAATACAGCGTGAAACTAATTAAATTAAATTTTTAGTTAATTAATAATTGTGAAAAGTGAGAATGTGTTATTTAATTACAAGTAACACAAAATGAATAAATGCTTCACAAGCTGATCGTGTCTCTATCGCTTATTTCGTTATCTCGCTTGCATACTCGACTCAGGCGAAACGTGACAACGAGACGTTTTCTGTGAGTTGTTCATCGATTTACAACACTATAAATAAAATTTCATCCAGAAAAAACAGACTACTAAAGTACTACTGAAAATGTGAAATAAATTCAAAATAAGGTGACATAAAAATAAAAAACACTGAAAGGCGGCGTAGTAATTTTTTGCATGACTATCAAAAATAAATTTCTTTCCAATACCGATAACTAATTCCGCTGAAGGATCATTGGTCGGATTTTTTCATGGGCGCTCATGGTATACATATAACTACTTATTTCTCCATATTTTAAGTTACCGTATAGTTATTGATATCGATTTTAACTAATAATGTATTTAAAAATTTTGCCCCCTTTTACCTTATTTTTTATATATGTTCCAGCTCCTTTTGAAAATTGGAATTGGCAACACTGCTGTTAAATGTCAAACTCTTTCGTGTATTGTATACTGAGTGATCGTGTTGTGAAAATCTTTGGCATCTACGATGCTTATTTTTAACGAAATAGTGAATTGTTTCTTGTTATGAAGACAACAACATCTTATTTGTTGTTACCTTCCAATGGAGAATTTTAACCAAAACATTTAGAACACACACAAAATAATTCCAAACTACTTAGCTGTAATCGTTAAAAATGTCGAAGAATGGCGAAGTGTCGTCAAGCCAAGGTAATTGCTAATCGAAGTAAACATCAACATTGTAGCAGGAAGAAAACCGTATAAAAAATAATTTACGTTTTAATTACATTTCAGGGCCAAGCAGACCGAATAATACAAAACCGGAACTAAATTTATTGGGTACAGAGAAACGTAAAGTTTTAAACCTTCAATTTGGGGGGCCTTCAGCTGACAATGCCGCATTTATGCCTTTTTCTTCTAACACACCGCCACAGAAGTCCAGAATACCATCACGGACTATCAGAGATGTATTGCCTGATAACACTAGGTACCATTATTTTTACGTTTTAATATCTTAATATCTCGTAACACACTTTTAACATTATTGATATTAAAGATCTAAGAAATTAAATATTGATTAATTTATTTGTAATAAAGTAGGTACCTGCAAAGTTCACAAGTAAAACAATTATTAACTATGTATATCATGGTAGACATTGGCTAGTGATAGCTTATAGTAATCATATTATTGAATATCCTACTAATATTATAAATGTCATTGTTTGTGAGGATGGATGTTCTACTTTTATGCAAAAACTAATGAATGGATTTAGATGAAACTTTACAGTAATATAATATCTTAATTTATACGTCAGAATAGTACAAAGGCTATAATTTATGTAAAGATTTATTTATGTGAAGCTGCATTTGGCTGGCTAGTATGAGATATTTTGTTTCAAATAAATATTTAGTAATTGCTACATTTATATGGTTAAAACATGCAATAGTAGGTTATACTTAAATCTAAACAAATGGTGACTTATATTAAACTCTTATAATTGGAATATAACAAATTTCAGAGACAGATGTAGGATTTATCCATCTATGCAGTCTTCAGGAAAGTTACAACTATCTGCCACAGAGATATATGATTTTACTGCTGATGATTTACATGATCTTGGCGAAATAGGCAGAGGTGCATTTGGAGCGGTCAATAAAATGGTTCATAGAAAGTAAGATAGAATAGAATATTCATTATTGATAATAAACAATACAATTATCACAAAATAATTCCTATTATTGTAAATCACTAATTCTAACACATTAAAAGAAAAAGGGAATAATGCTACATAATGCAAGTAAAATATAGAAAAACAATATTATAATAATGGGCATAGAATTGTTTATATTAGATAATTGTATTGAATTATTTTGGTCAGTCAGATAAAGAAAGTAATTATAAAACAGAATTTATAAATATTTCAGAACTAGCAAGGTGATGGCTGTAAAACGAATTCGTTCAACAGTAGATGAAAAAGAACAAAAACAATTATTAATGGACCTGGAGGTGGTTATGAAAAGTAATGAGTGTCCGTTCATTGTGCAGTTTTATGGGGCACTCTTTAAAGAAGTAAGTTTATTTGTATTTAGTGCAGTGGTTAAATGTAAACACAATGGTTGTGGGTTTGTTTCCCACTCAGAGGTATTAATTATTTTCATTTCCTTGTTCTGGTAACAAGACAAAACTGTTCCACTGTATCTCTATACCTGTTGCATAGTACAGATACTTCCATTGTACACATTATATCACTGTTTATATAAGAAGTGGGGCTTGCTGTATCTAGATCTTCTAAAATGAAGGAGGAATCTCCTTAAAATAGAAGCTGCCATAATAAGATGTCATAATGTCTTGTAAACAAAGTGTCAACACAACAAATATGTAATATTGTATTTGCTTACAAGATTAACTGATGTCATTACACCAGAACAACATGGCTTCCAGTCAAAATAGTTTTACCTTTTCCTTATTTCATATTTCATTAGTTCTTAGACATTCATCAACATGATTTGTTAATTAAAAAATATTTAAAAATATACATACATTAACAGGGTGACTGCTGGATTTGTATGGAGTTAATGGATACCTCGTTAGACAAATTTTATAAGTTTATTTGTGAAAGGATGCAGACTCGGATACCTGAAAATATCATGGCTAAAATAACATTAGCAACTGTCAAAGCTTTAAATTATTTAAAAGAAAAATTAAAAATTATACACAGGTAAGTACTGTATCTGTATTCCTCATATAGGTTCGGCTACATTATAAAATGCCACCAATAACAGCTTCACCCTATATCCCGCACACAGCAGTAGAGTAGAGAAGGCAGAGGGAACCTAGTGTTAAGACATGTACAGGGACTGATCAGTTATGATTATTAGTAATATTAAGTATTTATTATCTGTTAGTTTTAAATAATTTTGGTTACTGATGTAATGGTTTTGAGAAATTTATTAAAGAATCCGCGATTGAAATCTGTTTTTCTTAATTTTATTGTGGTGTTGGTTGTTTATATCGTACTACACTCTATTCACGAAAGTGTGACATAAAAGGTAAACAAAAGAAAAGAAGGTTATTTTATAGGTCACGATTGATGGAGCTTTTAATATAGTATATTAAGTAAAAAAAAATTTTTATAGTTATAAATAATATTATTGAATGGTGTCTGTAGACTTATTAGAGGCCATTCATGGCGCGGGGTCACAAAGTGTAACTGTAAAATATTTTGGTTTCGATCCCCACTCAAGGAGATGAAATATTTATTTAAATTTATATTTCCATTTCTTCGCTCTGGTGTCGACACAAAGCGCGGCGTTGAGTTCCGCCACTCAACACGCTCAAAAGGCAAAGCCTCCAGAATTAGGCATAAAGTGGGAAACGGAGTATCTTACACACACACACTAGGTTCCCTCTGCCTACCCTGCTGTGTTCGGGATACAGCGTGAAGCTGATTAAATTAAATGTCTATAGAACTTATTAGTTTATAATAATTGTGATTTAAATTTATCGAAAATGAAATTATTTTTATAATAATGATATGAAAAGAAACTACTATGATATAATAATCATAAATAAAGATTGTTTTAATATTTAAAGCCAGGTACATTGTAAAAATTAAATTTCAAACTTAAAAATGTTTCTATTTAACTCATTTTACTGTGTCATAAATACCATAAATTATTTTCTTAATTCTTAAATACTTGACATATAAAAACACCTAAAAGCCAACTTGTTCTCAAACTTGAGACACATTTTAATAGTATAAAAATAAACAATTATAATAAATTATAGAACACAGGTACTGCAAACATTTTACAATATAATGATATATTATATACTTTTATATCGAATTTGGTTAGAGATAGTATTTATTCCTGAATAGTGTCGTTTTCGTTAACACATCTCTGTACATGGCTTATAAGCATTTTTTATTATCTGTTGTTTTGTTGTTGAAGTAGGTTGAGGGTTTTATTCCATCAAACTTATTGCAACAAAATAAAAGACTTGAACTTTGTATTGATTGAGATCCATACAATATATTTTTATAAGTGTGTTTTTATTAATACTTTAAATTTTGTATTATCTTTATTTATTTCATTTACAGAGATGTCAAGCCTTCTAATATATTATTAGACAGGAGAGGTAATATAAAACTATGTGATTTCGGTATATCCGGCAAGCTAGTTGATTCAATAGCTCGCACACGGGATGCCGGATGCAGACCATATATGGCTGTAAGTATAAAACTTAATTATAACACTAAGTAAATGCTTCTTTTTTTCTTCATGATATATTCTGCGTGTAGCATAGTAGGCAGAGGGAGCCTCGTGTTAATACATTCCATTCCCCACTTTCCACCGAATTCTGAAGGCGTTGTGTGTTGAGTGGCGCAACTCAACGCCAAGCTATTCCTCGACACCGAAACGAAGAAATCCATCAGAAAGAGGCCAGTCGTAGCACAGTGGCACGAAGTGTGACTGTAAAACCGACTGGTTGTGGGTGCGATCCCCACTCGAGGAGATGAAATATTTACTTAAATTTATATTTCCATTTCTTCGCTCTGGTGTCGGGGCTAAGCGTGGCGTTGAGTTCTGCCACTCAATGCTTCCAGAATTCGGCAGAAAGTGGGGAACGCAGTGTCTTAACACTAGGTTCCCTCTGTCTACCCTGCTGTGTGCGGGATACAGCGTGAAGCTGAAGAAATGAAAATATTAAATATTTCATTTCCTCGAGAGGGAATCGGAATCACAACCTGTCGCGTTTACAGTGACACACGCGCGCCACGTCGCCATCACTGGCCTCGAAATATTTAAAAGTTATATTTAATTAAGCTTCCCTATATTTTCTAAATTAAGTGGGACATGCAGAGGGAACCTGTCAAGACACTCTTCTCCCCACTATCCAGACATTAGAGACATGGCTTGTTGAGTGGCGGAACTCAACGCCGTGCTTTATCTTGTTACCAGAACAATGTTATGAAAAACCCACAACCTGTCATGGTTGTGGGTTTGCTTAACAGTCAGATGCTGTGTTAAGACAACCTCAATGTATTACATTTTTAAAATTATATTATATGAATAAATTAAATAGTTGCAGATGGTCTGTGTATTCATAAATATGTTGGTTGTACTTGTGGGTTCAATTCTAATTCTATTATCCTCTCTCCAGTAAGACAGATGAAAGAACTTTGAGTTCTGTTCTTTCACTTACCCCATAATGTCTTGAATTAAAGCGGAAAACAGAGAATAGAATTTTAACACTGATTTGTCTCTGCTTGCCTCACCCTGAATGAAAAATATATGTATGTTTTACTTACGGTCGCCATTTTACCGCTTTTTACCATCGTGACGCAGGTGCACAAGTGTTCGACTAAACGAGACAGTCCCCGTCTATGGTGTAAAATACTTCATATTTACACTTCCTCGTTATTAGGCAAAATGCGGCGTTGAGTTCCGCCACTCAACACACAGTACCTCGAAAATTAGACGGAAAGTGGGGGAACGAGAGTATCTTAACACTAGGTTCCTTCTGCCAACACTGTAATATATTATATTGTTTTACTTATTTTGTAGCCTGAACGCATAGATCCTGGACGTGCCAGAGGATATGATGTCAGATCAGATGTGTGGTCTCTTGGCATAACTTTGATGGAGGTGGCCACAGGTTCGTTCCCCTATCCGAGGTGGGGTTCCGTGTTTGAGCAACTCCAACAAGTGGTGCAAGGTGACCCGCCACGGCTAACTAACAAGAATAATGTATTTTCAAACAATTTTGTGAATTTTGTTAATACTTGGTAAGTAAATGTAATATTATTTTATTTATTGTAATATACAGGGTGGAAGAGGCAGCGCTCCTTTTACGGAAACAGCATATGGGGTAAAATATTTCAAACTCATACGTAAAGAAATTAATCAAGATGCCTCAACAGTTTGGACGTAGAATTTTTTTCATTTCACGATTTTTATCCATACCTGTATTTCTTGTGACGCGATTACGTATAGATCCCAATAACGTAAACAATTACTACTACAAAAATACTACTAAAGGTTAAACAACTTTGAACTTTATCGCCAATACCTACGACTCGATTTCGAAATGAGGCATGTGCGGCGGTGTTCCTTTGATAGGTTTATGTGTGCGTGCGTCGTTCTTGCAAATGGCGTTTTATTTTAAAACGACAATTTTATTATATATTTTGTTTGAAAAAATAACTTTTTCATTTTTGGGAATTTATTTTTTTCTGATTTATATTAGGCTTTTATAGAGTAGTTAAAACTGTGGTTTCATTTAAAGTGGTGCTTGCACTTCCACCCTGTATATATATATATATATATATATATATATATATTTCATCATATACTGACTTAAAATGTTTTTGACTTACGCTTGTATTTAAGTTGTGTATTATAAAATTATATTTTAGATCATCATGCGTAACGGCATGGCACTTGACTGTCAACATGACAGTTGTGGGTCGATTCTCACCCAGGGGATTAAATTATTTTTATATCCTCACTCTGGTAAAAAGACAAAGCACAGCGTTGAGTTTCGCCACATTGCACGCAATGTTTCAAAAATTGGACCGTGCGCTGTAAGTGTAGTGTCTTAACATTAGATTTCACCTGCTAATCCTGCTATATGCGAGATGCCCCGTTAACTTACAAATAAAATTGTATTCTACTTACTAATTACAGTCTAATTAAGGAGGAAACACAGAGACCGAAATACAATAGACTTTTGGAGCATGCATTCATCAAAGGCATTGACCAAAGTCGGGTGGATGTTGCTGCATATGTGTGTGAAATATTAGATGCTATGGAGCGTAATGGCGTCAGTCCGTTTACAACGGATCAACCGGCGCAGGCTTGGATAGACTAATTTATAATAAAACATAGAACCACTTGCATTACTTTACTACACTCGTATTTTGCACCAGGGATGTTATTGGAGCTCCTTAACTGAATAAGCTATAAAAATTTCTAAATAATTAGGGATATGAGTGGAGTGTATGTAAGAAAAACTTGTTATGAGAGGTTTTTGATTTTGCCTGGTCGAGTCGATACACTAGCGCTTAATACCAATTACTTTTATTAGACAAATATAAACAAAAATCATCACTTATCATACATAATATTCGAAAATCGGTAACTGTATTTGAAACGTATGGATAATCCGAAATAATTTTATATTTATAACTGAAATGGAAATAGTGGTTTTATATCCATATATTTGTGTTTCCGGATCATATCATATTATTAATTACTTATTAATAAGCGTCGGCTTAGAGTGTAAACACAAAACATTTTTATACCATTCGAAAGTGAAAAAAAAAATATACAAAATTTACCTTTATTGTATTTCATATAAATAGAGATAAAAATAAGTTTTCAAAATTGCAAAAACTTTCATAGTTTTTTAAAGAATGATTTTTGTCTCCCCACTCTTTGCTTAATAGTTGTAGCCTAAAATGTCAGAAGGCTTACACTCTAAACCAACAAAATGTCACATCCCTGTTTTGCACCTTCAGTCATCATATTTATTTTATATTTATATATAATTGAGTTTAATAATTAGCTTGCCTAAAAGAAAATGATTTTGCCATTGCAGCAAAAGTTCAAATTGTTGTACATTTTATACTTCTTAAATATTACATGGAAATAATATTAGAAAAAGTAAGGTATTCTCCTGATATATTATATGTATATATAAATGCAGTGTTTATTGCGTTTATATGAAATATATAATATTATATACACTTATTTTTAAAAAATGATCATAATGGTTATCATATAATTAAGATGTTCTGGGTTCCCATTAACCTGAAAATAGAAATAATATAATAAATAATCAATTTAGAAAATTTTAATAACATAACAATAGATATTCAAATATAGATTTATATATTGTAATTTATTCCAAAGAATGAGAGCCTCATTAGATTTTGCACATAGCAAACATTTTATAATATTAAATCTATCTATATATGTTAAAATGAATCACCGAAATGTATGAACACACTTAACTTGTGAACCATTGCATCAAATTGGATATTTTTTTGTTGTGTTCTTCAGGACAAAATATAAATCTTGTAAAATAAGGTCTTGGAGGTTTTATAAGAAATTTGCCTAAATATATCGTTCAGTAACTATACAAGCACTGCTGAACGATGAGGTGATGCTCCGAGAAAAAAACTAGTTAAATTATATAATGTCATGTTTTTAAAAATTGTATTAAGCTACTTTGTGAATATGTTTAGAAAGTATCAGTAGTATCATGATAATGAAGGGGACCTAGTGTTATGTTGTAATGGATAATTGTTTCTAGTTTGTGTTTGTGAATTGCTTATAGATGTAATTTTGTAATAAATTTGTACATACAGACAGATAATAATTATAAATAAGTAATTGAAATCATAGCAACCATTTTTGTATGGCAGCAATACATTTTATATATTTGTTCACAGAAATAAAACACGTGATTGAGTGCATTGCAATTAAAATTTGGCTCACTTAAATGTAACTATGAAATAGAATGAAATGATAAAAAATTAAGTTTTTTATTTTATATATTTTTCCCTTCAACATAGAAATATACATATTTACATTTTTTAATTACATCACACATTATAGGGATGCTAGGTTATGCCAAGAACAAGGGAGATGTAAAAAAACATTTATTTACATTACTCTAATATTTGGCTCATTTTTGCAGAATTTTTTACAATCCCGAAATTAAGGAACAGTTTATATTTAGTTCCATCAGTCAGCTGTGGTTGAAGATATAAGGCATCTGTATTTCTCTGTTTAATATCTAAAATGGGTATCCATTTATCAACTGCAATTATTCTGTCTATTCTTTTTCCAGAAAATCCAACTGATGAGATTTTAATTTGCTTATTATCTTCACTTATGTATAAATGTCCAATAACATTTCTTAGTGGAAATGTAAACAATGATAGTACTGCTGCTCCAGTTAGACCTAAAAGGAAATAAATAGTAGTGCTAATTTATTTCGCAGATTACAAAGGTTTATGGTTTTAAAAGAGTAGTTAAAAAAAGAGCCTTACCAATGTAAGAAGCTGCGAGGAAACTACCTTGAGGTAGAGCTTGAAATGTTTCCATTAAACCACAACTGGGTAAGACGGCGCACGAACCGTATATATGATAAATTTTTAACCTATTAACTAATGAAATATATTTTACATATGGAAATGAAAATACAGTCTCGAATTGGTTTTGTTGAGTGTGACTTTTGGCTGAAGACGAAACATTTCGAAATGCATAACAAATTCTAGAAGAAAGCATGTTAATATTTTTAATGTTTGATTAAAATGTAATTAATATGTTATTTACAATTTTACATAATCATAACGTTGTTTTTACGATTAAGATATTTAAAGTTCCATGGTATTTTGATCGGATAGATCTGTCATTGAAAATCTCAATTGTCAATGTCAATTCTAAAATGTGTTTTTTAATTTATGGCTTTTAGGCGTGCCACTGGAGCAAAGACCAAAATGTTTTTAATGGTTGTAAAATTGTCAACTATGCTTAACTGCTCTGTTTTCTACTTTATAGCTTTTAGGTGTGCTAGTTGAACATAATTTACATCACCAATGTTACAATAGAAATTTGTTTTTTTTTGTTCTAATATTTTTGGAAAATTTATTACGAAAGCATTTTACAGTAGGTAGTCTAGTTTGTAACATATTGCGTATTAGTTAAAAGTGTTTTAGTTTCAATCATATCCAAAATACATATAAATATGATGTTTATTATTTTGATAAACTTCACATTTATACATCAGAGATGCATAGACAATGTATTTTTGTAATATTACGTTTCCTCACAGATCACGTGAAATGGAACACATAACTAAATTACTTATTACATTGAAATTGACATTTGACACTTGACATCGTATTTATTATTTTGGATTGTTTTTGTTACCCACGTGTGATCCTTATATTAGTTTAATAAAGAAATAAGAACTCTATTATTCTGACAGTATTCATTAACAAAAATGACTTCTTCATTGAAAGAAATGTAAGTTACATTTCATACTTTTTTATTGATCATTTATTGATCTGTTGTCGTAGTTTACTGACAAGATTCTTATTTTTTTCACAGATATGAAAAGGAAGCTGAGTATGAAGCTTACTATACTGGTGGTGATATACAATGGACCATTGATGGTGGACAGTTCCTCTGCCAATGTGATGATGTTATTAAGGTTATTGATGTGAACACATTTTGTAATGTACTCACTATAGGAGAAACATCAGAGGAAACGGATGACAGTGACCAAATCTATACTTTTCAAATGTCACACGATAACAAAACCGTACTAACTGCTCATAAAAGTGGATTAATAAAACTATGGGACAAAGAGTCTGGAAAACAGCAGAAAGTATGGAGATCTGGGCACAAAGGGGCTGTTGCTAAACTAGCTTTCGACACTGAAGATGCTAATATTGCTTCAGGGGGCACTGATGGTAATATAAGACTTTGGGACATATCACATTACACATGTACAAGTAGCCTAAAAGGAGCCCTCGGTGTTTTCACTATTCTCAAATATCACCCTGATTCTTCTAAGCAATTAATATTTGGAGCTGCAGATGATACTAAAATAAGATCATGGGATTCTAAAACTGGCAAAGATGATTTGGTTTATTCAGGACATTTTAGCAAAGTTACTTCTTTGCAATTTACAATAGATAATGAACATATGGTCAGTTCTGGAAGAGACAGAGTTCTAATACTTTGGCGACTTGGTGAAGCCAAGGCTCTTAGAGTTGTTCCAGTGTATGAAAGCATTGAATCTATTATTTTAATGCCTCCTTCTTTCAAAATACCAAATTTCACAAAAAAAATAGAAACTGATGGAATTTATGTTGCTTGTGCTGGTGAAAAAGGAGTTATAAAAGTATGGAACATACAAATGAGTAGACTCATGTATGAACAAACTAATAGTTTAGTTTCCCCTGCAACAGAAGAAGGTGGACTAGCTATCACAAATTTATTATTTAACAAAGCTAAAAATTCAATATCAGTTGTTAGTGCTGATCATAATGTTATTATTCATGATTTAGAGACATTTGCTTGTATGAAACAAATGATAGGTTTTACAGATGAGGTACTAGATATAATATTTCTTGGTAAAGATGAATCACATGTTGTTGTGGCAACAAATAGCAGAGACTTAAAATATTATGAGCTTGGTAGTATGGATTGTAAGTTAATAAAAGGACACACTGATATTGTTTTGGCGTTAGCAAGTTTTCCTACGAGACCAAATGTTTTTATATCATCAGGTAAAGATAACACATTAAGGATATGGTCCCAAGATTCAAATAATAGCATAAAATGCTTTGGAATTGGTAATAGACATACTGCCTCTGTAGGATCTGTTTCCACTTCACAAACATCTGATAATTTCTTTGCATCTGTAAGTCAAGACAATTGCCTAAAAGTTTGGACTGTTCCTAAAGATACTGATATGACTGACCAAAAAATTAAATCCAGTCACACAGAACTAGCCCACACTATGGACATAAATTGTGTTGCTGTGTCTCCAAATGATAAAATGATAGCAACTGGTTCACAAGATAAAACTTGTAAACTTTGGACAGATGATTTATCATTACTAGGTGTTTTAAAAGGACATAGGCGAGGTATATGGTGTGCAATATTTTCGCCTGTTGATCAAGTAGTTCTAACATCTTCAGCAGACAGTACAATAAAATTGTGGTCTATAGCTGATTTGAGTTGTCTAAAGACACTTGAAGGTCATGAAAGTTCAGTCCTTAAAATACAATTTTTAAGTAGAGGTCAACAAATCATTTCTAGTGGAGCAGATGGTCTTCTCAAACTTTGGAACATAAAAAGTTCAGAATGTAAAATGTCACTTGATAACCATGATGGCAAGGTATGGTCTTTGGCAGTTAATAAAAGTGAATCTTTTATAATAACTGGTGGCTCTGATTCTAAACTTGTCACTTTAAAAGACGTTTCTGTCGAAAGACGCGAAAAATTAGCAAAAGAAAGAGAAGAACTAATTTTACAAGAACAGGAATTGGTTAATTTATTACATGATAAAAAATTGGTTAAAGCATTGAAATTAGCTTTAAGAATGGAGAGACCCTTGCATGTTTTAAAAATAATAAATGAAGTGTTAAGGTACGGACAGGAAAAATTATCAGAAACATTAAAAGAAATTAATAATACACAAAAGGAAACTTTGTTAAGGTTTGCCTCTGAATGGAATACAAATAACAAAAACTGTCATGCTGCCCAAGTTGTATTTTATATTTTAGCTCCTGAAATTATATCTGGTAATCTTATAGTTCCGTCTTTGGCCAGTTTCATTGAAGGTGCACTTCCATACACTGAGAGACATTTCGAGAGATTAACTAACTTATTACAAGACCTAAATTTAATATCATATACTGTAAACTGTATGCAACCACATAGTGTCCAAGATAATTAAATATATTAAGACTAATGACTAATATTTCTATTTTTATTTTTACAATCACCAACTTATACCTGTATTATGTAATTTTAATCTCAGATTTAACAATGTAAATATATGATGCTCATCGGCGGTAGGTACACGTTGCGATTACGCATAGACATTTAAAAACTTGCGAAGAGTAAATTTGCTAGGTCTGTATTTAAAAGCTCTTACAAGTTACTCTCTAACTGCTGGCGGCGCGTGCGCATTTTCTTGGGCTTTCCGTGGAAATAACTTCCTCATAGATAGACAGTCTTGGTTAGTCGCTAACGCGAAACAGACGCGTTACTTGAACGCGCGCTGTGATCATCGTGTTATGCGAAAAAATCGACATGGATTCGAAAATTTTATTATTAAGTGTAATTATATTACTTTTAAATTGTGCGAGAGGACAGAAAAGTGCATCGTAAGTCTTTTAAATTGAAATTTACTATTTAATTTGTTATTAACTTTTGCTTATTTTTACCTAAACGAATACAATGTTATAAGAGAAAATTATCTCCATTCAATTTTATATCGAAATCCATAAAAGCAACATTTTATTAAAATGATGAACTTCTTATTTAATTTAAAATGTGACGAACATTACTTTACGGGAGTTTAAGGTTTTAAGTTAAATTTTTAACAAATATTTTAGAAGTTTTATAATACATTTTCATCTGTAAAAAAAACGGTTAATTATTAATTTCAAATTTTATATATCAGATAATTTATGTAAAAAAACTACCTACAATCTAACTTAAAATCAAGTTACCAAAATATTTTATAAAAGGTTGAATTCTAAACCGAATCTTTAAACTTGAATCAATCAATTACAACTATTAAAACAAACAATAGGTTGTAGACATTAAAATTTGTAGTACGTAGCTCTGTTTCATCATTGATGGTCATGGATGGCACTAATCCGACCATTACGCAACGTTACATGTCCACAGATAAATTATCAAAAATATATTAATTAATAAAAATAAATGTATATATATAAAATAAAAAAAAATAGTATTAAAAAAAAATTAAACCAGATTAGCAGGTACATAATAAAATAAATATAGTAAGACAGAAAATGTATAGCGACATAAAGGCTCTATAGACTTCCCATCTAGATTACTAATTTAATTACCTTTAAGGGAAAGTGCCCCAGTGAACACTTAAAGTATATAATATACTGTAGTACTTACATAGTAGGTACCTATTACTAGTACTATTTCTTAAGATCCTTGCACTGTATCTGCACAAAGCAAGACGAAAGTGCTTATAAGCTAAATTTACGGTACATACGTTACAGTTCTAAATTAAAAAAAAATTTTATAAGCTTATTCTATTTTGATGTACAAAATGTTAATAAGATAAGTAAATTCTGAGATATCTAAATTTGAGTTGAAGTCAATGGCGTAGCTAAAATCACAATTAATCATAATTAGAGCGCACATTATGCAAAACCACGATACCCATACGTTTTCCTCTGTATTTTCAATGAATAAGCTTAAAAATTATGAGCAATCTGCATGTTTTAAAAAAAATGTACCAACGTGTGGGAGGAATTACATGTCTAATAAACACTTTTTTAAATAAATAAAATTAATAGTAGATGATATTTTATATTATTTTATTAGAAACTAGCGAACCGTTTGCGGCTTCGCCCGCTTGAACTACATAATTATTAATTAACTAATCTGCATTATTTCTACATTTTCTAATAATAATATCATTTAAAAAAACAATGTCTATCTATATTGAAATTAAGTAAAGTTTCAACCAATTCAAAATAAAATAGTTATTTATAGCAATTTTGTCGAACAACATTCTTTAAAATGGTATAATTATTTTACTTATTTATAAACCGATTGAAATAAAATAATCACTAAATATTAAGAAAATTAAAATAATCATGAAAGACGTTTCTAAGAATACTAACGCACGGACAGAATTTTCTAAATAGATTATTAAATGCCACTAATATATTTTCTTCTTATATAAAACGTTACGACTTTATTTTAAGTTTTTTTCTTTTTACGCTGTGTTCCGCATATAGCGGGGTAGGCAGAGGGATCCTAGTATTTCTTTCACTTCACCAGTCTGTTCCCCGTTACCAGACTGAAGAAAAATACACATAAGCTAGATTCTCCTTAAAAACCAAAATTTTTAGTGCCTACGAGTTTATCATTACAGGACTCGTCGTTTAAAATGTCTAGCGCTACTCATAAGGCAGACACGCATAAAATTGAAATTTGGCAAAGTTGTTATATATTAATAAATAATTAAAATACAAGAAATTTTATCACTAAAGGATGAATCAGCTTCACACTGTATCCCGCTCACAGCAGAATAAGCAGAGAGAACATAGTGTTAAGACACTCCGTTACCTATTTTCCGCCTAATTCTGGAGGCTAATGTGTTAAGTGGCGGAACTCAACGCCGCGCTTTGCCTCGACTCCATAGCGGAGAAATGAAAATATTAATTTAAATAAATATTTCATTTCCTCGAGTGGGGAATCGAACCCACAACCAGTCGATTTTACAGTCCCACCTTGTGACCTCACTAAAGAATGAGCCTTCTTATTTTGTTATCATCACAGTATTGTTTCATATTATGTGCATGTTTTACTATGTTCGTGACAAACTATCATGTATATCTTATTGTATTTTATTATTATACAAAATCTACATAGCCATAGACCGCCTACAATAAAAGTAAACTTACAAAAACAAGTGTAATTACAATTACATTAACACATAGTTCGACATTTGTCACTCAGTAAACGTCACAGCAAAATTGTAATTGCTTCAGCAAAAAATAGGAAATAAGGTTCATTAATACTTATTTAGAAAACGAATCAAAATTTTAACGTAGCGGGATTTGAAACCGTGTCTCTTCGATACCGTCCAAGCGTTCTGACCACTAAGCCATACGTTCTCATCAAGCTAAGTCGAAATTCTTTTACGCTTGTTACAACTTATTTATGTTGTTAGCATCTCTGTAAGGAAATTTTTACGAATTTCGTTTGTCTTATTCCAATATCATATTTTTAGTTACAAGATAATAGACAGAAGATATTTTCGCTCTTATAAACTTAAAAAAATGCATTCTTTATTTATTATTTCTTATATATTATTATGCTGATGCTATTTTAGTGTCATTTTGATTACCTATTTATTTGTATGGGCTTGTAAGTTAAATTTTAGTAGACGGTCTATACATCTTACTGTTATCTTGTCTAATAAACTACAAATAATGGTTTTTTAGCGATACTAAAAAATATATTTATGTTAATTTATTGTCTCATTTTCATTTGAATTATGAATGCTGTGGAGATGCGATCTCTTCGTAGGATATGCGGAGTCAGCTTAGCTGATCGAATCCGCAATGAAGAGGTACACAGAATGGCAGGTGCTAGCGAGGATGTCACGGTGAGAATGACGAAGAACGTGCTCAGCTGGTTTGAGCACGTCGAACGAATGAGTGATGAAAGAATGGCAAAAAAGATTGATGATGGAAAAGTGAGTGGTAAGAGAGGTAGGGGGAGACCTCGGTTGACCTTCGAAAACACAGTATCAAAGATACCTACTGGAGGAAGGTCACGTAAAAAGTATGAGGACCCCCCGGAGGGCATGTATGAAGAGGCTGATGACAGTGGACGAGGCGAAGGAGGTATGTAGAGACCGTAGCGTTTGGCGCTCCGTTCTCTCTGACTACCCCGCTAGGGATAAAGCGTGAAGCTAAGTTAAGTTAAGTTATTTTCATTTGAGTTGCCCTTGACTACATTTAGTGTGGATTCAAAGCAAATCTCAAAATTTTAAATAGATATATTTTTAACCACGCAATGAGATCTAAATTGGTTATAACCTATGAAATATAATTTATGAAATTATTAGATGTTCCCTTTCTAGTTTTCTATTCATTTATAGGTTTACTTAATTTTGCCCTACATAAGTGTTCCGGCTATGTATTTTATCTACAAATATTCAACATATTCTTGTATTTACTTGTATAGGCATCATAAACCACTGTTGTATATTCAAACCATTAATTTTATTAAAACAGCCTTAGCACTGTTTATTTTTGTGCATTGTTTCACCTTACAGCATTATGAAGAAGGTATCTTCTGTCACGTTGCTCTAAAGTATGATGTTATTGTGACAATAACGATGTACGGTCACGAGTACAGCTTATTAACAGTTTCTTAATTAGTATTTGTTACTAAAATCAATATTGTATAATAAATATGTAACCTTATCGGTTACATATTTATTTAAACGGAACGTGCACTTATTAAAATAAACTTTTATTTAATAAATAGCATTATTTCTTGCCAATTGTAATTAATTATCTTTGGGTAGCGGTTATTTGTAAAAATCTCCCTATAGAGATGCTAAAAACATAAATAAGTTTTAACAAACGTATAAGAATTTCGACGTACGTTTCGATGGCGTGATGGCTTAGTGGTCAGAGTGTTTGAACGGTTTCCAAGAGGCTCGGGTTCAAACCCCAATACGTTTAAATTTTTATACGCTTCTAAAAAAGTAAAATAAACTTATTTCACTTAGCTTTCAATAAAAAGTACCTCCTTATGTAACAAGTGATAATTATTTTGAATTAAGTTTATATATATTGTGTGTTAAGTAGCGGAACTCCACGCCTCGCTTTAGTTACTAGTAGGATGGGAACCGTACGAACAAGCAGACCAGAATTTTAACTTACAAAATCTTAAGGCTGAAAAGTTTAATATTTTGAACTCAAGATTTTTCCAATATTTTTAATGAATTGCATTTTTTTATTTTGAAATTGAAAGTAAATAAATATGTACATAAACCCAAAGAAAATATATCATTATAAGAAAATAATCACTTATTATAGATACGCATCCATGTTTCAGATGACGGATTTGAACAAAGCCAAGCAAACAAACATGTTTTATTTAGTATGAATATTTAACATTGTATTTACTTTTTTAGCAAACGTATCCAAGCGCTTAGCCATACGTTCTGATACGTCGAAATTCTTATACTTTTGTTACAAATTATTTTATGTTAGCATCTCTGCAATATTTTCTAAAAATGGTTTTTTCTTTCCTAAACGCGGAGTAACATTTTAAAATTGTGAAAAATATATTGTAGTTTTTCATAAAATACCGTATAAATTAGTGTTCAAAAACAACTACGTGCCTTTACGGCCATTTTCTATCTTTCAAACCGGTCTATTAGGTTCTTGAGTTTACCTATTCATTGCTAAAAGAAAATTTACGTCTTTATAATACATAAAATCAGTCATTTAATAATAAATATCCAAGCATTTTCCCTAAATAAATTCAACTCAACTTTAAAAGATTCATCATTTATATTTACTGTAAAAGGATTGCGTGTTGAACCGCCTTTACTCCTTAAACTACGCTCGCAACAATCTTTCGGGTCAGTTAAATAGTATCTACACATTTATAACTGTTGAAATTGGACTACAAAACGAATAAGTTATTACACTCCGCTATGGTTAAAACACGTGCAATATGTCATGTCGATATCATATTTTTTATACAGTAACTAGCGGCCCACTCGCGGCGTCGCCCGCATACCACTTATAATTCTTTTATTAAACAGATTGTATTTTAAATTTACATTTTCTAGAAAAGCATACGTCTAAATTACATGCAGTAAACGCCAAAGTTTATATCAAAAAATTTCCTTGATGATATAATAGCTTTTTGCTCGTAAGTTACAATATCTATTTCCAATAAAAAAACAGTGAACTATGTCAATTATTTTTGTCACAAAATGGCTTATTGTGACTTATTTACAAGAGATAGATATAGGGTAAAGTAAGGCTCTTAAAGTAATACGATGGCGTTCCTAATCATTGTTATTTCATTATTTAAAGCTAACTAAGAATTAAACCCTAATGATATAGCGTATCCCATAGAACTCCTGAGCTTTCATACAAAACAAAAAAAAAGTAAATCCGTCCAGTAGTTCCAGAGATCTTAGCGCTTAAACAAACAAACTCTTCATTATATTAGTATAGATACAGCTGAAAGGTCTCTAGTAGTTATTTGAGTAGCGCCGCCACTCCATGCAACCTATATGGTTGCGTATGGTTAAATTGAATGACAGTAGATGCAATGCCTCCAGGATTCAGTGGAAAATGGAGAACGGAGTGTCTTAACACTAGGTTCCCTCTGCCTACCATTCTGAGTACGGGATACTGCGTGAAGCTGATTTTTTTAGATCATACAGTGTTTACCAAAAAAATGTATCTGCCAACGACTTTAATGTCAAAATGTTAGCAAACATTGTCAAGAAAATGCGAGATAGTCCCCGTCCGCGTACACCGTCCCCTCGCGTAGAGAAGTTTCAATTTGGCTATCCAAACGCGCCTCATCTAGGTCATTTTTGTATAAATCCTGTTTGTTCTCAGATCAATACAAGTTAATTCCATAAAGTAAGTAAAAGTAGTATCCGAGCAACAAGAAGCATACCTTGCTATTTTAATAATTTTTATTTTCGCAATGGCTGTTGCTCGACTTCATACAAAACTCTAAAGATCAAAAAGATAAAAAAAAAAGTTTATTTCGCAGTGGCACGAAGTGTGACTGTATAACCGACTGGTTGTGGGTTCGATCCCCACTCGAGGAGATGAAATATTTACTTAAATTTATATTTCCATTTCTTCGCTCTGGTGTCGAGGCTAAGCGCGGCGTTGAGTTCTGCCACTCAACACGCAATGCTTCCAGAATTCAGCAGAAAGTGGGGAACGGAGTATCTTAACACTAGGTTCCCTCTGCCTACCCTGCTGTGTGCGGGATACAGCGTGACGCTGATTTTTTTTAATAAATAGATCTAAAAACTCTCTCAAAAAATTAAGAGTATTCAAAACGATTTAAAGTTAAAAAACGCCTGTTAGTAAAATGCTCTACATGCTTTAAAAATGTACCATTATATCCAAGGATTAATTCTATAGAGATACAAGCAGATTATCTTTCGTGAGAATATAATCTGTTAATTACTTTGATAACGTCTCGGTTTTGAATACATCATAAAATGACATTTCGTCCGTTGACGTAAAAGTAAAAAAGTTATTTTTTCCCGACTGCTAAGGAAGGGTTATGTTTTTCGCGCGTATCTTGTATGTATGTATGTATGTATGTATGTAATATTCTTTATTACTTCATATCTCCAGAACCGCTGAACGGATTTACATAATTGAGGTATCGTTAGACTTGTATTAGCAGCCCAAGTGTTCTTAGATAGGTGACGTATAAGTAGGGATCTATATGTAATTCTTCAGTCAATAAAATCTTTACCAGCAACCCCGCATAATTTAAAGAGGGACTGTTAATCCTAATAAACTATTGGGCTTGTTTATTTTCTTTTTCATTTTGTGCTGTCGGGGGTTTTTGTTTTTATAAATATTTTTTATTCAAACTAAAGTACAGTATTCACCTTCTACTTATTCAAATTGATCCGGTGCTTAAACTATTAAACATATAGTACTCTGCCTGTTAGATATATAAAAAAATATTATAAATTAATTTTTAAATGTTTATCTCTTTATGTTTTGTATTAATAAAATGAACATGGATATTAATTTTTAACTGAAGTACCTTAATATAAAAAAGAAAAAGTAAATGAAGCCGTTGTGGAGCAGGGACACAAGCGTGTAACTGTAACGCGACAGTTGTGGGTTAACTGTAACGCGACAGTTGTGGGTTCTTATTCCACTCGGGGGAATGAATTATTATTTATTAACATTTTCATTTCTTCTCTCTGGTGCTAAGGCAAAAGCACGGCGGCGTTGAGTTCTGACACTACACTACAATACACAATGCCTCGAAAATTCGGCGCAAAGTGGGGAACGGAGTGTCTTAACACTGCCTGCACTGCTATATAAGTGATACAGCGTGCAGCTGAAAAAAAAAGTACCTAAATACGATTCACTAACAAGTTAAACACATTTCATTAACAATATATTCCATAGTTGCAGTGCCGTTCATTATTATTCATCGCCCCTTACACAATAATGATGTACATACTTACTTATGTATATTTCTTCTCTAAATACTTGTTATTAAACTTAATTATTACACTTATTGCTGTATTATCGCAATAACGACACTACATACATCATTGAAACTGAAATACATTCCTCCGTATCTTTGTGATATGTCTGCATACATCAGCATAAATTGATAGGCGTGGTGCAAGGGCCTTGTGACCTGTATGTGAATGCGGCAGGTTGTGGTTCGATTCCTTATTTCCTCCAGAATTCGGCAAAAAATGAGGAACGGAAGTGTCCTAATGGGCACGGAGAGTTTTAATACTAGGTTCCCAAGTCTCTTCTGCCTCCCCTGCTATGTGCGAGATACAGAGTGAAATTGAAAAAATTGAGTCGGGCTCGCTCACCGAGGATTCCGTACAAACCTTTGAGGTCTCGAGCTTTTTCTGAATTTCAAGCTTAGCTTAGCCAGAGTCCTTTTATCTGATACCTCAAATAATTTTTTTTGGGTTTAACCATAAATGTATAGTTTTTCGATTTTTCCTAAACTAGCTTACTAATCTGTAGATGCTAGCTGCCAAATTTCATAATTCGAGGTCAACCTGAAGTACCCTATTAATTTTGATTCCCTACATAGCGTCGAAATACGCTTTTTTGCGATATAAACGGCCATATCTTTTTTTAAGTAAATGTAGAAATACGCTGTTTTCAGGAAATCAAGTTACCTTGAAATAATATACTCAGAGTATATTATTTCAATTTCAACTCGATGTCTCCAAGCGTTTCTGAGATAAAGGCTGTTGACAGACAGACAGGCAGACAGACAGACAGACTGATAAAAAGACAGACAGATTTTCTCTTAAAAAGTACGGAACCCTAAAAGTTTATAATAATATCCAGTTATATATCTATGTTCCACATATAGAGAATTTTCACATTAGGTACTCAAAGTCTCCTGATATCTAACCAAATGTCATTATAATGTGAGTGATAAAGATCAACATAGAATCAAACAAGTATCTGATTACTGAAAGTTATATTCCACAAACACTTCAGTCAAATAGTTTATCAATTGAATACCTAAATGATTTCTTTGTGATATCTAATTGTTTGACAAAAACTTACAAGAACGTCCTAAGACACGGTCCGATAATCAACTGTGTTCATTAGATGGTTGACACCACTAATTCCGTGTTTTAAGTGAATGTAAATTTACCTTCTTCTTAACGAAAAAAATGTTGGACGAATACAGTAGTTTAAATAATGAGTTGTTTAAAAAATATCTTTTTTTCGGTGAACTAGTCCAAATTGTTAAAATCACTACACCGCTGTAAGAGTAGAACTAAATTATAGAATATAATATTCCCATCTCTACGTACATAAAAATATAAAATTTCCAATAAAACCAGTTAACCGGAAACTGTAAAAACATGGTCAGTTTGCATCTTCTGAAGCAAAGGCTAATTTAATAGTGCCTAAGACTCCAGAAATCTTTTTAATAGTTTTTGCGTGATGCATGACTGTACAAGGCCAGCCTAGATAGCAACAAATAAGTAAATAGGGATATGGAACGTCTTATTTAAAGTTATTTTATATTATTGGCAAAACAACTGGGTTGAACATTTATAATTTATTAATTACGTAAACAGTACTAGATAATTGCATAGGTTGGTACTATAACATATAACCTTAATCTGTCGTTCTATATATAATACTACATATAAATCGTAATTTAGTTAACAGTTTAGGTCACATGCGTAACTTGCTTGGTATATATTACTATATATACCTATGTAGAATTTTAAAATATTTAAATCTCAACAATTCAGAAATTATGAACTACATGATACTTACGAAGACGGTGTCATATCAATTTAAAATATCTGAATTTATAGCGTGATTTTTCAATTTTCAATGTCAATAATTAAAAATATCTAAATCTATATAGCTGGGAAATTCACGTGATTTCAGTAGACGTCATTGTCGTCTTACACATTCAGAGGATGGGTCTTAGCTTCTGAAGTCAAAATAAAGATTTTAGTGGTAAACTGTTAATGAACTGCCAAATGGCCTCCAATGATTAGGTTGGGAGAGTAGCGACGGCGGTCATGTGACCAACCGGCTGAGGTGCGCCGTAGCCAGCGCCAGGGTCAAGGTAGACTGACCATCGGCTCTTGTAATTAATAGAGATTTGCCAATACTAATCACATTTCTTATGATCTAGTTCAACTTCAAAACAATTGTGCTATTTGTTATGTTATCTTATATATTAATTTCCTAAATTAAATATTTTATCGTAATTGTTCAGAGAATTGTATCAAAAAAACAACTTCTGTACTTTTATTACAATAGAAACATTATTAATTAATTAACCAAAACCAATCGGCAGAATTACTTTATTTTCTTAATAAATTTTAAATAACGAAACTAATTAAACTTTTAGACATTATTCTTTAACAATGTCTCCATTTCACGGTCAATATTTTAAACCCGTTTGCATATAACCTTATTTTTGATAACTATTGTTTAATGTTTGGTGTATTTTTTTTTCTGATAAATTCACGACGAATTTTACAAATAATTTAACATTGAATATCGAACGACTGCTATGGAATTATTTATGCATATCAGTCATTTAATGTTAAGACTGTAGTGTCTTAACAATGTTAAGGAGACTTTAGCTATTTTGATGCAGATGACTGCGCGTGCGCATTCAAGTCCTCTCGACCTTATTATCGTGGATCACGACCGTCGCACCTGCCAGCATATATTGTTAAACAATAATCGCTATTCCCAAATTCAATTTCCTGAACCAATGGCCTAGTGATTAAGGTAAAGGTTTCGCTATTTTTGTGTTCAGAATATTGAACAGGCTAGTTAGTAAGCGATGCGGGCTGGCAGTCAAGTGTGTAACGTCGTTTTTATATTTTGCGCAAATAAAGCTGTCAACAAAACTTTAAAATTTGGCAAATTAATACTACAAATAAATATATTTATCATATACTGTTTATATTATTTATTATTATAAATATATTGGACACGCGTCAATTCGGGACAATAGCGTATGAGCAATTGTCACTAATATACGAATTTTTTGTATAAATCATATATATATATATATAGCCTAATGCGATATGATTCCTAGTCATTATGAATTTTCGCTAATTTGTTTTGCTTATACATTTGCTATATTCACATATAAGCTTGAAAAGGATAATTTAATAAAAACGTATAAAATTTATTCAAGATAAAATTTATTCAAGAGATATTTAAGGATAACTTTGGTATTAGTAGGCAGATATTTTCTATAATCTTGTAATATTGTCTATTTAATGTAACATCCAAGGCAAAACGCAGAGTGCGAAAGGCTATCGTGATAATAACGATTCACTTCGTTAGAGACACGCAAAATTTGTGATTGTTTATGTAATAATAATTATTAATATATCCTGTATATAGAAAAATAAATAATACATTTTTTATTTTTAGTTTTGACATGCACATATATTTCATGGATTTTCCATATTTCACAGTGCACTTGAAACAAACGCGCGGATAAGAGGCTCCATTTTTTTTATTTAGGTACAGTGCATGACGCTACTGAATTGAAATCGTATAATTAGGTCCACTAACTAATTATTACTGTACTACTAATACTTTGTTACTATTCCTAAGAGTAGGATTTGAATCGTCTACAACCATCATAAACCTAGATATTTTAGGTAACTAAAAGTAGAGTACGACAGCCTCATATTCATTACTAGCGACATATTAATTTAATAATGTGCATTACTGTCATTTTCTAATAATAATATAATTTTAAAAACAATATCTATATCTATACTAAAAAGTAAAGATTCTGTCAATTCAATAAAATAGTTATTTATAGAAATTTTATCGTACAACACTTTTTTTTAAATAATTTCTTTTTATTTATAAACCGATTGAAATAAAACAAGCACTAAATGTCTAGGAAAGCTTACCAAAATACAATAGTGACTGCAATTAAATCGGTTAAACTGATTTTGAGATTATCGTGAACAAACGCGAAGAGCTGCTGATAGTCAAAATTTAAAAAAAAAACACTTTATTTTTTGTCCTATTACGTTATTAAATGCTACCAATATTTTTTTTTCTTATATACCTTCCATGTACAGATACGGTTCAGTTACAATTTAATAAAACGACCTAAATTTGTTATAGATTAGTGCGAGTATCTCCATTAGTATCGATTTTGCTCGTATAACCGTAACATTTTTTTGTTTTAATGTGACTTATTTTGTGTTTATCATTATATTTTTTTTATAGTAGTTACATTGTTACAAGGTTTTATGGCTACCGCGCAACTGATTACGTACTAAAGTAAATTTAGTAAGTAAATTTGTTTTTAGTAGAGAAGACAGATTAGTAACTATAAATATTAAAACTTATCTAGTAGATAAACCTTTCTCAATAATTACCGCATTTTGATATCAACTCGACAACCAAAATTTATAAATTTTGATCTGATTTTATTCTTAATTTTTTAATTTCTTTTTTATACCATTTAAAATAATTAAAACAAAATAAAAGACTATACATAATCCATCTCATATAACAAAATACACTTAAATCAAATTAAGCTTATTAGTTTATTTAGGCCTAATTTCCATTTGTTAAGAAAAATCGCGTACCGAGTGGTAATGGTTCGCGTCACGCTTAATCTAGCCAAATCATTAAAAAGAAAATAAATTTAAATGTAAATATTTCTGCGAGTAGTAATTGAACCTACATCCACCGGATGTACCACGCCACAATATTGTTGACATTAACTGAGTCAAACAATATTAATATAGTCATTTATATAACATTTAAGCTTAGGTACATATATATAATAAAATTGTAAGTGATTGCTTTCTGTAGATATATCTATGAGAAAAACTATTATTACTATACTATTTATTATATTTGTTATTTATTATATTTACCAATGTAATAAGACGAAAAACAATATTTTTTTAAAAAAAATTGTCTGTTGAATAAATTTCTGTCTAATCTCAGGGTGCACAAACATGGATAAACAGATGATTTAACAGATTTAAGCGCAGTTTTCACTATTTGTAAGCATCCTTTAACATCTAGTGTTTTTAATTCAATCATATTATAAATAAAAAATAAAATTCAAGATAAAATATTTTTCGACAAAATTGAACTACAAAACAACTGTTGGAAATAGAAATTGGAATTGACAAAACTTTTTTCTTTTGAAAACTTTAGCTTTTAATATACAAATAATGTCATTAAAATGATAATATTATTAGAACACAAAAGATTGTAAATAAATAATTTTGATATTCAAATGGACGAGGCCGGGAGCGGGTCGCTAGTATTAATTATTATATTTTTAAACATATTTATAAAAAGATTCGTCATAATATGCAATAATTGTTTTCATGGGCGTAGGAAGGGCGCTGGCTGGGCCGTGTCCACCCCAGAAAAGTCTGGTGCCCACCTCGGAAATTTTACTTATAACAAAATTTGTGCCAAAAAATTCAAAAAGCAACATTTATATAAACATATTTGTTCAAAGCTAAAGAAAAATATCTCTAGATACGCTAATGATTGTTTTTCATAATTATTCTGATGGTTCTAGTGACATCACCTGAAAGTTGTGTGTGTGACACTTCTCAAAACTAAATATTGTATATATACTTACGATTTAAATAAGATAACAGGAAATGAGACATATTCTGCATTATATTTAGGTACACTGCTGCGGTATCGTTTAAACATAAAGTATTTATCACAAGTTTCATTAGTCCAATTCGCACTTGGCTGGTTTTTTTTTCCATTTAGAGTTGACAAGTTCGTGTTTTAGGTAGCTCAACATAATTAATAATAGAAATCCCATTTACTTCATCTTCGCTAGACACTAAACAATTAAATTTGAAATAAATAACACTTCCTAACTAGATATACATATAATACGTATTCTGAACAGTTTTCATTGATTAAGACCGGTTTCCACCGCGAAAGAGAAATGAGCGAGTAATGCTCAGGGGCAACAGACTCCTTTTAAATAAAATAAGCTTACATTTCCATCAACAAAGATTTTTTTCCCGATCCGGTCTTAACAACTGAGCTTTTGAGTATTTTTGCTCGCTCAGTTCTTTCTACTCGACTACATAGTGGTGAAAATAGAAGTATGCACTTTACTCTTGCGAGTTCAACATAGTCCTTAATAGGCCTGCTCGCCCGGCGTCGTGGATATCCTGACCAAAATTCAAAAATACGCTAGTGCATTTCGCGGTCTCTACGTAAAGTTTCGAAAGTGAAAATATGTTTTCTTTTTTTTTAAACATTTTTAAAGTGTTATTCCACACTTAGGAAAGAAAAATACTTATTTAGAAAACGTATAATTTTTTTTTTTTAAATTAATTTAAAATTAATAAAATTTAAAATAGAACGTATGGCTTAGTGGTCAGAGCGCCTGGTCGGTTTCCAGGAGGCGCGAGTTCGAGTCCCGCTACGTTCAAAATTTTATACGTTTTCTAAATAAGTGGTATTTTTTTATTGCTGTTTTGAATTACTAGTAAAGGTAGTTTTCGATTTTTTTTAATATTGAAAAAATCTCGTAAAAACTACCTTTTTTAGTAGTTCAAAATAGCAATAAAAACATTTGCGATATTTCACATTCGATACTTTACGTAGGCACCATCGATTTATTTAGTTGCTTCCATTTTAATTACCATTTATCATTTACCACAGTAATAAGTCATAATATATAGGTACCTGTGTCAACTATGCACTTATGATTCATAACTTATTTGTTTTAAATTACTCATTAAGTACACTCCATACTAGGCTCAATTAAGTGAAAATAATAGAGAATATAATCATTTTAAGACTTAATTGCTTCTATCACATGTTTTTAACGTATATTTAATGTTCTTATGTGTATTTTGTAAGCAGTAAGCGGCTTAGCGATTAATCTTAGAACAAATCCTTGCGGTATCTTAGTGAATTGGTTCATAGTGTTATCTAAAATAGCTAATATTTGTAGAACAATTGCCTTTAGTAGCTACCTCGACCTTATAACAACATGGATCCTTTTATTAAACGTATCGTTAACATACAAATAGAAGAACTGTTGCGAAAAAAAAATCTTTATCACTGGCTTCTATTTACTTCGGATATAAGTTTATTTTAATATTTATATAAATGATATGATGGTTATTATTAAACAGAAGATATCAATACCTATATACATAGTACCTGTTATAACCTAGTTAGACGTATGTACCTTATTTTATGATGTGCAAGTAAATCAATAAGATAATTGTGTTTTTTTAGTGTTCTTTTTATCAATTGTAAATTTTTTGTTAAGCATAATGCTTAATTAATGACGCTGTCTTGGCGCAATTTCTGGTGTCATTCTTTTTAATCATACACCACAGACGTGGATTCAAATACCTTATGACAGGAGGAAGAGGTTTTAGGTTTCATATAAAAATTATATTATTAGGTGTGTAACTACTCATAGTTTAGCTGGTTCATTATTATTTTAAAACTATATTTACATAATAAAATTTAAAAAAACACTCTAAAAATATATAATTTCTTGTTAAGTTTGAAAATTTTTTTTAATTCTAATATAAAAGTAGAAATATCGGAATAGTAAATTCACGTCTAGTCTAGGCTTCCTCTGCTCCTCTGCTACATGATGATACAACGTGGTGTCGCTAAAAAAATAATATACTCTACATTTGACTACTTTTCAGAACGGCCACAGCCCTGGAATGCCCTTCACTTGAGACCGGTGATAGATACACACAATCAGAGTTCTTGTCCAGGCTAGCCCACGAGTGCCGTTATGACAGGCTCTTGTTGCCGACCTATCAAACAGGCGAAGTTGTCTACGTCCACGCTAGCGCTTACGTTTACTTTATACAACCAGCAGAAGCACACGATTTGGTAATTATTATATTTTACAATAAAGTATATTCATTATAATATTAAATAATAATATGAAAAAAATATAATAGTATTATTTACAACATTAAATAATAATATGAAAAAAATATATACCTATTGAATAGACTCTATCTATTAAGAAAATTGGGAGAAGGATAAAGTTATTTCCTTCCGACACATTCCTGTCACTCTTACTATATATAAATTACCTATAAATGTTATAAAAATCCATTAAATCATATAACAGAATCTTTCTAAACTCCGCCATGAAGGTGTAATTTATGTTATTTAATCAATCAGCTTCACGCTGTATCCTGTACACAGTAGGGTAGGCAGAGGGAACTTAGTTTAAGGACACTCCGTTCCTCATTTTCCACCGAAATCTGGAGACCTTGCATGTTGAGTGGTAAATCGAAAATAAATATTTCATCTCCTCGAGTGGGTATCGAATCCACAACCAGTCGGTTTTACAGTCACACTTTGTGCCACAACTGGCTGGTTATTTAATTAAAAAAAAACATCATTTTTTTTTACAGAATTTCAAATTGCATTTCCTTCTTCAATTACGTTGGACGGACGCTAGGTTAGCGTATGCATTATATTCGCCCGAACGCACAAAAATTATTGGAGAGAATGACCTTCGACAACGGATATGGGTCCCACATCTGTATATGTCCAACGAACAATCTTCAAGCCTCATGGGAACCGACAGCAAAGATGTGCTCATATCGATTGCTCCAGATGGTGAAGTCTTGTTTAGTCGTAGAATGCAAGCGGTTCTCTACTGTTGGATGAATCTGCAGAAATTTCCTTTCGACGACCAAAAGTGCTCTATGAATTTGGAAAGTTGTAAGTGTTAAATATTATTCTCGTTAGGTACTTTATACAATATGTTATTTATTAAGATTACTAAGACAAAATTATTTATTCGTGCTCATTTTATACAAGTATACTAAGTAGAGACCAGTCGTGGCGCAGGAGCACAAAGTCTGCCTGTTAACGCGACAGGTTGTGGTTTTGATACTCAATCAAGGAAATGAAATATTTAATATTTTCATTTCTTCGCTCTGGTTTCCAGGCAAAGCGTGGCGTTGAGTTCCGCCACTTACCACGTAATGCCTCCAGCCTACCCTTCTACATGCGGGATACAGTATGAAGCTGACGAAAAAAAAAGAACTTTGTTTACATAATTATGCCTTCAATTCAAGATTAGATTACAACATTAGGTTATTAATTTAGCTTATTTCGTTTTCAGGGAAATACAACGCTTCCATTTTGCGTTTAATGTGGGAAAAGGATAATCCAGTTCGGCTATCGACTGAACTGCACTTAACCGAATACTCCCTTTTGGACTATTGGACCAACGAGTCTGTAGTGAGAGGCGACATCGTCAATATGCGGCTGGGAGGAGGTAGATGTAATGTCTTTTTATGTGTTTCAAACAGTTTGCCATTACGAACAATTATAAAATATATATTTCGATATACTTACATATATTACATTCATACAGTTCAGTGTTGCCAGATTTTCCCTCGGTTAAAAGCGGGATTTTTGAACATTTTCAGTAATAAAGCGAGTTTTTTTTTGCTAAAAGGGGGACAATATTTTTTAAAGGGGGGTTTAATCATTTTTTTTTTGGTAATAAATATCAATATAAAATATTTCTTAATCGAAAAACGTCACAATTTTTAAACGATATTGTTTTGGTTTATTATAATGTAAGGCAGTTAAGTCTTCAGAATAATTTTAAGTAACTTGTAATAAATAAATAATTTTCACAAAACGTGAAATAATCCGTGAAAAGCGGGACTATACCCATCCCGATCGGAACTTTTAATTTTTGGGCTAAAAATCGGGACGTCCCCCTAAAATCGAGACATCTGACAACTCTGATACAGCTAATTATCTTTAATTTGTATAAAATCTTTTTGTCCAGTATAGTACCTAGTGTAAAGATCGCAATACCATTCGTAATGGCCTACTCTACTTTGTGGCGTGTTTTATTTACACTTACAGGCTTAATACGTCTTAAATATTCTGCTTTTTTTCAGCTGGAAATTACAGCGCTTTAAAGTTTACTTTTAAATTGGGTCGTGAAGTTGGTTACTATTTGATGGATTATTTTATTCCCTCAATGATGATCGTCGCCATGTCGTGGGTCACATTTTGGCTCCAAGCAGACGCGTCCGCTCCTAGAATCACTTTAGGTAAAAATTATGCGAAGTATGGCTTTTGCTTATGAACTTGAGACAATAAATAAATAAATCAGCTTCACGCTATATCCCGCTATATAGCGGGTTAAGCAGAGGGAACCTAGTGTTAAGACATCCCGTCCCCCACTTTCCGCCGAGATCCGCCGGGCTTTTTGCCTTGGTGGTAGAGTGAAGAAATGTTGTAGCTTGTTCCACTGCGCCAAGACGGCCTCAACTTAACAAAAAATGCGATTTTACTTTAAATTTATATTATTTGTTTAAAACCACCTTTTAATTTTAAGCCCTATTTAAGTGTAATACCAAGTAGTATACATTAAATGCTTAATATTCAAGTATGCTAAACACTTAGACATTTATCTTAGACTCTTAAACAACACCTACCTACTGTAGGAATATTTTATAAAAGTCGTATTGTCTTTATATAGGAATACATTCTAGGTGAAGCACATGTGATTTGTTATGTTATAGAAAATAATTTGCGTAAAGAATATTGATTAAAAAAAAAAGAAGTTTCTATATTCTTAGTAGAGTAGGTACTATCAAAATAGTATAATATACAAATTAGCATATTTACGAATTTGAATGTGACGTCATTGATAGTTAAATTTTCTACTATGGACCATATATATTATGATCGTTATTTTTCTTTTCACTATCCCAAAAATATTTGTTTTATAAATTATTATTAAATTATTATTTAAAAAACCTAGTCTCAAGACACTTCGTTCTCCATTTTATGATAAAATCTATTTTTTTTAAATTTCAGGAACGAGTACGATGTTGTCGTTTATTACACTTGCGTCGTCCCAAGCCAAGACTTTACCGAAAGTTTCCTATATCAAGGCAAGCGAAATATGGTTCTTGGGTTGCATCGGATTCATCTTCTCAGCATTGGTTGAGTTTGCTTTCGTCAACACAATTTGGCGTAGAAAGTAAGTTATAGTTATATATGTAATCGACAATTACCCTTTTTAATAGTAGTTCAAAACAATAACATATGATACTTGCAATTTTTCACCTTCAATACTTTACCTAGAAACCATCGGTTTATATATGTACCAAAAGGGATTTTGATTCTTTTTTTGAGTTAAATATAACCGCCACTCAAAACGTAACGCCTCCAGAATTCGGCGGACAATAGAGAATGGAAGTATCATAAGGCTACTAGGCACTAGGTTCCCAGGTTCGTTCTGCCTACCCTGCTATATGCTGGATATAACGTGAAACAAAAAAATAATAATAATGTAATATTAACAATGTATGACAGACACAACACAACTACACACGCAGATTGCCGTCGCTGAGTTTGTTTATTTTAAATGAAATATATAATATTTTTCTGTATATTCATTTTAATGATCAATAAATATTCATGGAGTCCAGTCAATACTACGTGACTTTAGCAAAGCTAAGTTAGTTACAATGGCTCAACTAAATTACATAATTAAGATTCTACATTTAGGTACATATGACGGAATTGATTATTTCTCTTTATCTTTTTTGATTACGAATATCTTTTTTTTTTATTTAGGAAAGTGGTAAGCTTAAAGAAGGTAAACAGCAAATATATCTTGAAGAGTACGTTGACCCCGCGGCTGGCGCGCAAGGAGCTTCAGAAAGAGTTGCAGTCGTCACCTCAGCTCACCAAGTCAAGGTCCTGTTCATCGCTGCAACAGGAAACCAGCAGCGACCCCGCCGGACCTGGATACAACAACTATCTCACTGTTCACGTACGTATTTACAACTTACAATTACTTTATTAAAATGTACAATACTATTTAAATATTATTCTTTATATTTCATGAATATATAATTATATTTAATATTCCTTTATATTTTTATGCAAACAATTTTAAAAGGAACTCAGGTAATTAAATGCCTAACTTAAGTCGTAGACTAAAGTGTAAATTTAATTTCATTTGTATGGCGCACTAGCAGAAGCGTGTGATTATAAACGCTACGGTTGTGGGTCCGATTCCCACTCGGGAGAATAATTTATTTAGCATTTTCATTTTCTTGCTCTGGTAACAAAACAAAGCGCAGCGTTAAGTTCCATCACTCAACGCGGCATTGAAAATTTGGCTTTAAGTGAGGTTTACCCCTCACTCGAGGAAATGAAATATTTATTTAAATTTATATTTTCGTTTCTTCGCTCTGGTGTCGAGGCAAAGTGCGGCGTAGAGTTCCGCCACTCAACACACAAAGCCTCCAGAATTCGGCGGAAAGTAGGGAACGGAGAGTCTTTCCACTGGGTTCCCTCTGTCAACGTGAAGTTGAAAAAATTAAAAATTAAATATATTTTCAAATCAAACAGAGTTATCCATCGGCCCTCAATTTACCAACGATTACTACTCAAAGCTACGACGAGCTAATGCCGGGGGGTCGGCAGTCGCGGAACAACGACAGCGAGGGGTCCGACGAGCCCCCGAAACACCACACATGGACACAGATGACCCCACAGGAGATCGCCACTTGGATAGACAAACGATCACGTCTACTTTTCCCTATGATGTTCGTCTTCTTCAATATTCTATATTGGACTTTCGTTTACTGTCTGTAATATAGTATTATGGTGGCTGTGCACATTTAATATGTTCAAGATATCACCAAAATTTTGTAGAATACGTAGAATATATTATTAACATGTTTTAAAGAAAATTTTAAGAGATCTTAAAGAATTAGCATTTGTTTATTATTTAAGTATAGTAACTACTGTTGTTAATTTGAATATCTCTACTTCCTTTTCATTGTTAATTGTTGTGGATACTGGCAAATGCAAACAAGAACAAAGCTTCATCACATAGCTTTCCAACTTGATATATTTGAATATCAAGCGAAATAATTCTACTTGAGGCCAGTCGTGGCGCAGGGGCAAAAAGTGTGACTGCAAAATTGACTGGTTGTGGGTTCGATCTCCACCCGAGGAGATGAAATATTTATTTACATTTATATTTCCATTTCTTCGCTCTGGTGTCGAGGCAAAGCGCGGCGTTGATTTCCGCCATTCAATACGCAATGCCTCCAGAACTTAGCGGAAAGTGGGGAACGGAGTTTCTTAATCTTAACACTAGGTTCTCTCTGCCTACCCTGATGTATGCGGGATTTTTTGATATTTTAATTCTATTTAAAAAATCGTAAGACCAACCTCTCCTTTCGTACAAACACTCGTTTCTCCCAAAATGTACGTTAGCAAAATCTCCAATTTCTTCTTTTTAACCGTCTATCATTGTCATGTATTTCTCGAAGGGACCAAAGTATCAGGCAACCATGTTCCTATTACATAGACCTATGTATATCAATTACGTTCTTTTGTGTTAAGTGCACTGGAAGGTCTACAAATGCAGATTAACATTTTAATTAAACAACTTGATGTCCTTGAAATGAGAAGTAGAAAGAAGATCCTTCTAGTACATGGTGTCCCTGAGAAGA
>DWLH01000041.1:0-48953 GCA_018249795.1 Heliconius telesiphe telesiphe | reverse complement strand
AAAAACATAGCACAACACATTTAATTTTAATTCTATTTAATATTCATTTTACTTTGATAATATTAATAATGTAGCTGGTTTTGTTTAGTTTTTTTTATTAATATTTTACTTTGGTTACGTTTAATTAAATTTTTATTTATTTAAATTAGTTACATATTTTCAAAAACTATTTCATAAATATATCTAATAAGCATTCGTATAGTGTAAGCGGGCGAAGTCGCGTCCGGGTCCGCTAGTATATATATATTCCTTATAGAAATTTTAAAAAAATCCTATATTAATTTAAAAAAAGAACGAAAATTGAATTGAAATGTACAAAAAATTTAAATTTAAAATGTACGTTATTAAAAAAAGTCAGTCACAAACCAACCACGTCGAAAATGAGCAAGTTACCCTACAAACAAAAAAAACTAATAAAAAAGTCCTTCATATAAAAAAATACTTATTTCTGAAGAAAACGTGGGTAATTTTATTTTTATAGCTCAAATTTAACGTCCATATATGACTAAATATAAATCATTCGTGCAACTTTCTAAAATAATTAAGACGAATGGCGAATGAAACAAGATAGTCGACATTGACTTTTAGATTTCGGAATACATTATCATATTTCAGAATTTCGTTCAGATAGCAAAAATTAAACCTCACGTCAATTTAGTTTTATTTTAAATAATTTATTTTGATAATTTTAATTTATAATATTATAATAATAATTTAATTTGATATATTTTATGTGTCATCGTAGATGATAGATAATAAGCTTTTGATTTTGATTGAAAATGAAAAATATTTTTAAAAATTTGATCCATGTCCATATTATGAAGTGATAGAAAATCTTTAACACGAAAATTATGTACTCTAGGTATAAAAATAAAATAGTTTTATTTAAATATTTTTATGTTTAAAAAAAACCTATACAAGATTTGAACCCACTATAATCAAATAATAAAACTCTATAATTACCTGTAATCTCTTCAGCTGTTGTGTTAACGACTGGTTCTGTGATTGCAGTATTCGTATCCTCCTTATGAGCGTTTGATTTTCCGCCGTGCATTGTTTAACTCTGCAAATAACGTGGTTCGTTTATTATTCACGATATTATATATAATATGTTACGGGCAATCTGTATAATCATGATATTCTATACAATACCTAGGCAATCTATAGAATACAGTATATCAGGAACGTCCAGGCAATGTATGTATTATGCATATTATTGATCTTAACCCTAGGTTCCTTCTGCCTACCCTGGTGTGTGCGGGGTACAGCGTGAAGCTAATTTTATTTTGATATTTACCAAAAAAAACCGGACAAGCGGGAGTCGGACTCGCTAATTAAGGGCTCCGTGCAATTAGTGTCATAAAAAATGAATAAAATATGTATTAGAATATGGACACCAAGCCCTTTCATCTGATATCTCACTTGAACTAGCGGCTTTAGTACCAAATTTCGTCCCCATTTTAAGGCTATTATTTTTTAGGGTTTAACCATAAATGTATAGTTTTCAGATTTTTCTGAACTAGTACTACCTGTACATGCTAGTTGCATGCATGCTTAATATGATAGTTCTAGGTCAATCGGAAGTACGTAAGTAAGTTTAAAAAGCGGCCACATTTTTTTAAGTAAAAGAAGAAATACGATTATTTTAGGTAATCAAAGGACCGTGGACGTGAGTATATGATTTCAATTTATACGATACAATTTACGGTTACGTAATAAGGTAAAATTTATGTAAAATATTTAAAAACTCGAAAACCGTGATAAAATGAACAATTGTTTAAAGTACTCGTTTGAATAAAAGCACATAAAATTTAAAAAAAAACTCAAAATGCTACCATATATAAAAAATATCCATATTAAAATCGACTCAGTACAAGTTTAAAAAATTACGAATAAAAACATACATAAAAGAAGTGCAAAACTTCGATCGCAACAAGAAAGTTTTCAAATTGTTGGTTATTACATCACTTCCCGACTCCTGTCATATCTCATATCAAAACGTATATTTCAGATAAACTTTTCAAATTAAACGGTATGAGTTTTATATGTTTTGATATTTTCAATTGTATTTTGCTTTTAAATATGAAGTCCGCTTTATTTAACATTGTCTTACCGTCTAAAAATATTTTACAGTTTTAGTTTTTCTTAATAATATTATACTTCTTCTACTTCATCTTCCTGGCACTAATCCCGGCTTATCCCAGGGTTTGCCTTCCTACTCAACCTATTCCACTTTGCACGATCTTTAGATCTTTAACCTCGGTGGTTAGACCATTGGCTCTCATGTCCTGCATCACGACATCCAGCCAATACCTCCTTGAGCGTCCGAGGGGACGGGGACTCCAGGAACCGATATGGCAAAGCACTTGGATCCGACATAGTTCTTAGGCCAGTGCATAACATGGCCAAATCATTTCAGGCGACGCTCTTGGAGCTTATCCGCTACCTCGAATGAATGTGTTACGTATGCGGTCAGACCTTGTTACGCCGCACATCTACCTCAGCATCATCATTTCCGTGACGTGAAGCTCCTGAGTGTGCCAAGATAGTACTGGCCAGCAGGCGCTGCCGTATAAAAGAAACACTTGAATGATGCTCTTGTATATCAGACTCTAGAGTTTGGTCATTTGGCCCAGGTAGCAACATCGTGATCGATGCCTCCAGACTTGCGCATAACGGATACAAGGATCAGATCCTGGCTGAAATCCATATTGAATTCACAGAGAAGAGTACACTCTCGCCGGAGCCTGGGGTCGATGGTATGACTCATAAGCTTAATGCCCAATAACTAACACAATCTTAAACACTGCTCCTTCCCTTGTAAATAGTGGTAATAAAGCTAAGCCGCCATTGGTGTGGCATTTTTCCAGTGTTCAAGATAAGATTAAAAAGGTCAGTAAGTATGAGCACACCTAGAGAGCTCAAAGATTTCCACGCTTCGAACGGGATCAGGTCGTCAGGTCCCACCGGTTTTCAGTTCTTCATGCGTCAAAGACAATTACGAGTTTCGTCAAGGGTTATTAGAGCAATAAGTCAGAGGTGGACGGTGGATCGTGATGAAGACTGCATGGATGCTGAGTGTTCAACAACTACTAGAAATAGCTTCTCCATCTCTCCTTCACAGAAACATGACTATTAGCGTACCCTGGGAATCTCTGACGGTTTATCCCAGGAACGTGCCAGTTTGTAATTATACTATACCTATAAATTATTATCCATTTTAACAATTTCTTTTTAATTAATATTTTCCACTATATATTTTTTTTATTATTATTTAAAAATAGTTTCAGAAATAAGTAATATGAGTAAGATCTCAAAATTTATATGAGTATCAATAAAACTAATAATAATCTATTGAGAAATAGATAACATATTCATTATTCCAAATCAATATCAATATAATATAAAGAGTTATTCTACATTTAGGAAATAATAATACTTTTCCAGAAACAGTATAAAAATGTGAACGTAGCGGGATTTGAACGTGCACCTCTTGGAAACCGTGCAAGCGCTCTGACCACAAAGCCTACGTTAAAAAAATCTAATACTTAAGTTTAATTTAATTAAGGTCAGAAAAGTTTAGTTCATTCTGAACAAAACATTTAGCAAGTATAAGAGGAAAACGATAATATGACGAAATATTATTAAACAAGAAACCAAGTAAGTGAATCATCTGCCAACGTGTTCGTATCGGCGTGGATTGTTTTGTATGGCGGAATGACTCAGAAGGATAAATAAGAAGGATATGATGCAAAACACTTTCTTTTTAGAAAATATTTCAATCTAACATAACACAATATATATATATATATATATATATATATATATATATATATATATATATATTATTATTAAAAAAAAGATAATGATATAAAAAAAATCTTAAGTGATAACAATATATGTCATTATTTTATAATTAAATGGTAGACCGTCCCTTTTATTATGCAATGCAAATTATTACTTTGCGAACAATATACCTAACACTAGAGCAGTATAACTGATATTTTTAGGAATAGCCTTATTATCACCTCCATAGCTACATTTAAATTAATTAAAAGAAGTCCTTGAATAGAAGTATATATTTAATTTCATTGAAGCGTATAAAGTTGTGGTAGCCAAGATAAAATATTTTTTTTAAGCAAGTTGTGGTGCAGGGGCACAAACGTGGGATTGTAAGTGCGACAGTGTGGGTCCGATTCCGCTCTGGTGTCGAGACAAAATGCGGCGTTTAGTTCTGCCATTCAACACGCAAATCCTTTCAAAATTCTGAAAATGGGGAACAGACTGTGATATCAGTAGGTTCCGTCTGCCCATCCTGTTATATGCGAAATACAGCGTGAAGCTATACAAAAAATAGCGCTTAAGCTTGGGGAAGTTACTAAATATATATATTATATATAATAAAATTTCATCTAATAATAACTTTTTAGTTCTGTAGTATTTTCATTTCTTGGTTCAGGCAACAAAATATAACACGGTGTTGAGTTCCGCCCCTCAACATACATGAGGATATATAAAAAAAAGAAAGAAACAATGAATTAAACCGACCTTTATACAAAACGAATAACGTGATATAACGTGCAAAGTGATCTTTCAACTTTCAATAATTATGATTACAACTTTCAATAAGCCTGAAATGATCGACACAAGTGCGGATACGTGACTCGTCTGTACCGCTACGTGGGCAATTCTAATTAATATATAATTTAATATTTTCTCTACATATATATATATGTTAACGTTAAACAAAAGAAATACTTTTCTAATATTCTTGTTCATTAAAAACTAACTTTATGTGTTACAAAAGACAAAGGCGATTGCATGACCTGACTGCACTCGGACAGTATTATATTTGTATTGTTTTTTGTGATAGTAATAAGAAAAGTCAGTCGCAGTAAGAAATGATTTGCAAAAAAATGTAACAAAAAGCTGTCTGTAGATATATTTTATATCAGTTAGCACAGTGCAGTGCAAAAAATTGGTCTTTAATAATAAGTACTGTAAAAAAATTCGATAACATTATATATTTAGAGCTACTTACTTTCACATTTAAGAGCCAGTAACGGGTGTTACAGTTCCGTTTGAGTGTTTTTAATTTATGTTCGCAGAAAAAAATCTTTTGCGTGTTGTTTTTGCATTATAATTTTTATTTATAAATCGTAAAATGTTTTTTAACGAGCAAATGGAACCTAAGAACCTAGTGTTTATGACACATCCGTTCGTCATTATCCAACGAATTCTCGAGGCACAGCGTGTTATCGTTACCAGCGCGAGGAAATGAAAATATTAAATATTTTATACCCCGAGTGGGAATCGAATCCACAACAGTTCTGTTTACAATCGCACATTTAGGCCCATGCGCCACGACGGCTGTATTTTATAGGGTAACTAAAATACAAGCTTCGCGAATATTCATTTCAAATGTTATTTTTGCATTTTAATGTGTAATAATAGAGATACATAAATATATAACAAAATACATAACAGATTCATAGATGGCGTTAGTAGTATGTAACTAACATTATATTCATTCATTCATTGTTTTGTTATTTTTAAACATATCTCATTATCCAAAAGACCCTGTAATGTAATTGATATTATTTTGATATCAGTAGGCAAAATTTGGCCTACTATAAACAATTTTTTGGTTAAAATACGAATCTATTTTTAGGTTTCACAAAGAATTTTAAGATTTAAAAAAAAAAACAATGTTCTTGCCTATCAATCCAAAACAATATACATTTTCTATCAGTACCTTTTACCATCTCTCTATCTATTCACATTAATTTAAAAAGAAATTATAACAAAATTGTGTGTTAAGCACAATTTTATTGTTATCTTATCTGCATAATAATTTCCTGTATCAATAACAATAACTGAAACGAGTCGAGGTATTCCAAATATAATAATCTGAATATATTTAATGGGCGAATGGAGAAAAGGTTTTATTAAGAAGCTCAGTTTGTATTTAAAAAAATATATAAGATTTTTTTAAATAGAGACGCTATTGCAAAATGGCCTCTAAAAAATTGGTATATTATATGATTGGAATATTTTCCCAATAAAACGTATTGGTAAAGTAAAATAGTACAATACCACCCGTATTTACATACTTCACGAAGATTTAGCTTGAAATAAAAATAAAAATTTGAATACCTTATTTGTGTATCACTCAACCTAATTTTCCCACTATTTAAAATTTTGTTAAATAAAATTAACAGTAATAATATTGACAAAAAGGCCGAATCTCTGTAGTGCTATCAATATTTAATTAAAAAAGCTTATTTTTATCAAAATTTGGAAGCTTCTTGTGTAATATCCTTATCTTTAAGAGCATATTTTAATTATTTTAGGTTGTACTGTAGTTTTTGATCATGCCGTCCTATCTGATAATTATAGTAAAAAAATAATAACCGAATGTTTGTAATTGTTACACTTCTTTAGTCCATTTTGGTAAGTAAAAAAAAAATAAAGTCTCACATAAACAGATTGTACAAACTTGATCGCACTGGTAACAAATCAAAGCGCGGCGTTAATTTCCGCAACATAATACGCAATAGCTCGCGAGTTTGGCGTTATGTGGAGAACGGAATATCTTGTCACTAGGTTCCTTATGCCTACAGTGCTACATGCGATATATAAAGTGAAACAAAAAAAAAAACCTTACCTGTCTTCCAGTCCATCAACATATTCCTTCTTCCGTTTACGAGAGTCCTGAGCGGAGATTTTATTCCTAATTTTACGCCTTATCCTCTTGAGTTCCCTCTCCTCGTGTTTGGTTAGGGGATAGCTTGTAGGTAAGGTGATTCCCTCCTTTGCCAACAAGCGTCTCTCCTCAGCTGTCAGAACGAGACGGGGATAGCCGTTGCGGCCGTCATTGATTTGTGTGTCTTTGTGATCGTCGTCGTCATCACTATGGTCACTGCCGGAGTCGTCTGAAAGTTATATATTTTTAAAATTTTTGCTGGTAGTTGGTAACGGACAGATGTTATATTTAAGTAAATTTATATTTAAAAAAATCTTTTGCTATTAACACTATTAAATTTTAAGAAAAAAAAAATGCAATATATGTAGTGATTACGTCATATGCGACGTGAATCAAAACAAGAGGAAAACTAAATATTAAAATAATATTAAAATAAATCACGACATAGTAGTTGTCAAATTATTACTGTATATAAAATGGGGAACGGAGTGTCTTAACACTAGGTTCCCTCTGCCTATCCTGCTGTGTGCGGGATACAGCGTGAAGGGTGAAGCTGATTACTATGGTATATATTATTAATAATAAAAAAATCATATTTTGAGTATTTTTCTTTCCATATATATAACGAGTAAAATATAACTCGAACTCGCCAACAATACAACGATGTGAATTGAATAAGCGATAAAATGATAGTTACTACGTCCTTGCTTGAATGTCAGAGTCGGTTCAAGTAAAATGACTTTTAGCGTATTTTTTATTAGTATTTTCGAGACATTACGTGGTGTATATTAAAACTCAACGCCACACTTTGTCTTGTTACCAGTGCGAAGAAGAAGAAGAATTAAAAATAACTCATACATTAGAGGGGAAGGGAAATGAATAACACTACTGGTTTCTCTGCCTTTCAAACAAGTGTCGACAATGCAAAATAATGTATTAAACTAATTGTGTTTATCTATTGGAGAAATAAGATTTTCTCACGCATATAAACGTCAAATAATTTATTATTCTTTTTCTTATGAAGTTCAATTATTTACTAATTTCAAAGTCAAGTCATTGTTATCTTGGGCTTAAAGTTTACATAACTATATATTTAAATTGATTATTTAATATCTACTGTTCTGATCGCTAGATGTAGCGATTTCTATACTACTATAATGATAACTGCTGTATAAATCGTGTTTGTCATAAATGATTTATATAAAAGTAAATTACGCATCATTCAGATAGAAATTTGGAAAACTATATAAAAAATGTTTTCGTTAAAACTCCTGTAACTTTTCAAAAAATATTATTGGACTAGGTATATATATAACCGAGATATTATAACACGAATTAGTATAAGAAAATAAAATAAAAACTTCGTTTTTTTTTTCAGCTTCACGCTGTATCCCGTATATAACTGAGTAGAGGGAACCTAGTGTTATGGCGCTCCGTTCTCCACTTTTCTCAGATTTTCCTAGACATTGCGAGTTCAGTGGCGAAACTTAACGCCGATACAACCACTTGACTATGCAAAAATATCTAAAAACGTATAGGATATTGCTGTATTTGCTTTTATGTTATTCATACACTAAATAATATATATTCTAAGAAAAAACCTAAAACGGCCTCCAACATTAAATGGGTTCAATGATCCCATCCCAACCATCTCTCGTCCGGTGACCGAATTTTACCGACAAATTATATATCGTTATAATCTAAAACAATCGACACCAATCAGTTAAACTACTTTGATTGTACACGCGTTGGAGCTAACGAAATAAGAGGCAAATAATTAAATAGGCAAACAGTTTCTGTAGCTGAAAAATACATTAAACAAGCGTTTTTGAAGCGAAATATTGTGTTTGGTGTGTGATATTTTAAATCTTATGATGAAGGTAGTAGAGTTCAATTTTAAATTACCCATTTTATAACTCGATTATGTAATAATACAATGCAATTGCAACCTTCTTTCATTGTGATATAGCTTAAAATCAATTTCAAAATTAGTTATTTGTACATTTAGTATCAAAATTTCGACTTTATAGCATAGGAAACACGGTATAACATCAGTTAGTCTCAAATTTACTTACCACAATGATTGTTTTGTTCGTATTCGTCTCGGGCTTCGATTTTGAGATCTTGCAATTTACTTTGAGATAGGAGATTGGCCGCCGTTATTTTGATGTTCGAGGCGTTCTTCAGGTCCGCCGCGTTAATAATTTTGATGGATTTCAAGTCTTTCATATCCTTTATTGTCACGGGCAGCAGTATTGATCTGGGGTTGCCTGCCATCGGCGCCACTCTGATAACTCTACGCTGTGGCGCAACCGACTCTACCGGTTTCGAGTAAACTTTTGTTTGCGGATTAATTACTTGGATATTGGTCACTTTTAAAGGTTTCTGGGGCTGCGCCTTAACAACCAATTGAGGCTTTTGCATCGCGGAGGCTGGTAACCTTATAGGTTTTTGAACCTTGGGTTGAACGACCGGCGCTGTTTGCGAGAGACGGCGTTTCCTACCTTTACCTAAGAGAGAGATCATCGTTCGTGTTAAACATATTAGCAAGGTACATACATACATACATACATTATATATTTAAATAACATTTTTGTATTATTATAACACATGATTTTGGTACGCGGCGAAGTGTATTCAGTTGTTTGGTATTTAAATTATCAATGATTCATTGCATATTACACAAAATCCTTTATATAGTACATCAGTATAGCAGAGTTAGTTACTAAATAAAATAATCATTTCAAATTATCTTAAATGGTGTCACTTTTAAATGACTTATGCCCTATAACAGAGCATTTAATGATATAAATAAAGTTACTGTATTACATAACTTCATACATGTACATAAAAGAACCGTTTTTTTTCGTGCTTCAGCAGCAAAGCAGGGTAAGCAGAGAGAACCTAGTGTTAAGACACTCCGTTCCCCATTATCCTTGGGATTCTGGAGGCATCGCCTCGACACCAGAGCGAAAAAATAAATATGAAATATTTCATTTCCTCGAGTGGGGATCGAACCCACCAGTGGTGTTTGCAATAAAATGCTTGTGCCACGTTTATACACCTAGTAAAATAAATAAGAATTTTATATTGAAAACAACCTTTTCAAGGATTCCATAGGTATTCAATAACACGTGTTTAAATACAGTAGGGCCTTGGATTTTTTTTATTTGTAACCATTTCGATAATACCGAAACGGTTGTTTAATAGAATGTAGCTACAGCGTCTTTAATATAACAGGTAAAATAACACAACTCATAATAATATTTCAGACGAAAGATCAACATTTTCAACGGTAATAATTCTCTCTTGTACTGAGATGATCAGAAAGTTTTAACAACTTAACTTTTAACAACAAAATAAATACACATTTATTCAACAATTCAAATCAAATTTAGTTTTATATGAACGTAATTATTATTTTTCATATTTCAAATAATGAATTATAATTTTTATATCAACTCAATTAATTTTTTATTATATTTTAGAGAAAAGTTAAACTTAAGTGGGATTTCAAGCGGTAATAATTCCATGTTATGGCGAGAGGATCTAAAAAGTTTTTAACTGTCAAGATCAAGATTACATTTGTCTTCTTTCAATCATGTAGACTTGGTAATTTTTTATTTTCAGTCATATTTTACGGCATTTTCATATTTTTTATTATTAACAATGCTGCTTTTAAATTTAAATATTTTTTTTTGATCGTCATTCATACAAATCATTTAAGGGAGCTATTAAATAATTTATACTTTCGTCCTCCTCTTTCTATATATTTTCTTTGAAAGTAAGATCCGAAAAATTAACAACAATCGAATAATAAATAATAGAATCATATATTGAGGACAGTCGTGGCGCAGCGGCACGAGGTGTGACTGTAAAACCGACTGGTTGTGGGTTCGATCCCCACTCGAAGAGATGAACTATTTACTTAAATTTATATTTCCATTTCTTCGCTCTGGTGTCGAGGTTAAGTGCGGCGTTGAGTTCTGCCACTCAACACGCAATACCTCCAGAATTCGGCAGAAAGTGGGGACTAGGTTCCCTCTGCCTACCCTGCTGTTTGCGGGATACAGCGTGAAGCAAAAAAATAAAAATCATATATTAAGCGTCAGTGTACAATAAAAAGTGAAAAAAAAAAACACACATACCAGGGCTTTGGAATGTATTATTATTAAGGAATCCGGGCACTACATTTTGTTCGAAATCATCCATATCGAAGGTATCCTGGTCGGTGGAGCTGTTCGAGCCGTCGTTCGTATCTTGTATGATGACATCCTGCGTGTTGCACGGGCTCATTGGTTCTAAGACCGGTGTGGGTAGATCTTCATCACACGAATTTTGTATGAGAAACGGCGATAATTGTTGCTCGAAATCGCTAAAACAAATGGTAATTGAATGAATTGTTCTTAATTTAGCTTAGCAATCATATTAAGTAGCTTAAAGACAAAAAATATTATAAGTTATTGAGGTAAGGTTTATTGATATAACGTTCAGGTTTCAAAATGTTGAAAATATACGCAGATCCCAATAAAAAAATATAAATATAACTTTTGTTTTAGCTTCACACTGTTTCCCGCACATAGCAGGCAGGGTAGGCAGAGGAAACCTGGGAATCTAGCGTAAACACTCCGTTCCCATTAGGCCATTTCCGTTCTCCAATTTCCAAAGAATTCTGGAGTCATTGTGAATTGAGTGGCAGAACTCAACATCTACGAAATAACTTTGTATAAGTAAAAAAAAAGCTTAATCGTAATATAAAATAACTTTGTTGCAAACAAAATCATGGCCTTAAACGAAAATAACTTGGAAGATAAAAGTTAATGTGGTCAGCGGGTTTTCCCAATAACGATTCCTACTGTATTTATTACAGTATAATGTTCCTTATTCCTTTTGAGTTGGTAGTTGATGAGTCATGAGCATTTCAAATATTATCTGTAATTTTTAAATTAATAGATATAAATTGTTAAGGAAACTTATCTCTCGAAATATTTACGGTAGTAAGAACAGTATTGTATTTAGGTGCCTCTAGGTAGGAAAAAAAATATTCTAAGTCCTGCCCTGAATTTCTATATAATTGAAATAATGAAAGAAGAAATAAGATAAGAACTAGCTTAGTAGTAACTAAAAATGTTTCACAAAAAAAACCCGTTTTCAAAAGAGATCAGGCAAACTAAAATAAAATAAAATGCCCGCTATAATTATCCTTGGGAACGTCAGCGTCTTCCAGCCAACAACCGAAGCCGAATAAACATTACTATACTTAAAATTTGATTTCCGTCTGTGGGATACACTAAATACAACTAAATATTATTATTTTTGCACTGTAATCTTATCATGGAAATAGTTGTGGTACAATAGGGCACCTAGGAGTACTTGTATATATTTATTTAAAAATGTTCCTATTTCAAGCCAGTTTAAGAAATAAACACCAATTATTTCAACTCCCCGACAGAATAATTTTAGTAAATTAGCTATAGGTATATCTAGGAATGGGAAGTGATGTGTCCTTCAGTTTTTTTTAGGTCTTTTTTGCTCTACGCTGTTACCCGCATGTAGCAGGGTAGGTAGAGGAAGCCTAGTCTTAAGACACTCCGCTCCCCTACTTCTGCCGAATTGCATGTTAAGTGGCAGAGCTCAATGCCGCGCTTTGCCTCGACACCACAGCAAAAATATAATTTTAAATATTTCATTTCCTCGAATGGAAATCGAACTCACAAACTGTCAAGTATACAGTTCACACGCTCGTGGCCCTGCGCCACTACAGGCCCCAAATTTTCTTTATGAAATGATCCATTTATTCTTAAGATATTATGAAAATCATTTAACAAACTGAATTTTATATTTAATTTCTATATAAATATTTCAATAATTAATTTTGTCTGCAGTTTTAACGCCATTGTTTAATTAAAATAAAACGATCACCTTCCGTCAAGGCTAGTTACAGAATCCCGTTGGCCGTGGAGCAAGTATATATAATCCATAAAATGTGAAATTTATATGATCTTACAACTTACGCGCCTTGGATACTGGTGTTCAATACAATTACATATTGGGAAGTGAAAAATTAAACCTCCATAATATTATTCAAGTTAAGTTTTGTACTAAGAATTGTAAAAATTAAGTAGACATGACGATAATAATATAGATTAATTAATTAAATTAAATAAGGCAGAAGGAACCTAGTGTTAAGTAAGACACTCCGTTCCCCACTTTCTGCCGAATTTTGGAGGCATTGCGTGTGTGTGAGTGGCAGAATTCAACGCCGCGCTTGGCCTCGACACCAGAGCGAAGAAATGGAAATATAAATTTAAGTAAATATTTCATCTCCTCGAGTGGGGATCGAACCCACAACCAGTCGGTTCCACAGTCACACTTTGTGCCACTGCGCCACGACCGGCCTCATAATAAGAAATAATATTGATAGATAGATAAAAATCACAAGTAAAATAATAAAAGAATCGATAATACATTTGTTGTAATATAACTGTAGCATGCAAAGGCGACCTTATCACTATTAGTGATTAGATATAAATAATATATAGAAAATTGACATTTAAGAAACGTGATGGGCATGGGTTTGATTCTACTTCTACTGAGGCCCAGTTTATTTTTAAAATATTATCGTTTTCCATAAGTTGCTCTGACAAAATGCGATGTTGGGTTCTACTAACCACCACTAAGATGATCAGAAAGTTAAAAAAAAGTGACTTATTTCTACATTTTCCCCTCTCACCTTGCATGAAGCGTGAGAACCGTAGAGATAATAAAAATATATATATTTATAAGAACTATACAAAAGACCACGTACTAATATAAATTCCTTCGAAAACGATAAAGGAGGTTGTCAGACGTGTCTCGGAACACGTTTATCTAAAATTATCATATGATAAGTATCCTTTACGCCATATTATATAATTTAACATAAGTATTATATAGAATTGAGGACTATCTAAACTGGCCCCAACCGGTAAAAGGTGCTACTAGAAAGTAATCTACTTTTACTTTTTACATGTATAATATAATAAAACTGATATTTCTTAATTTCTTCTTCAAATTGAAAACTTATAATAAAAGCTGAACACGTAAAGCACTGGAGGACCCATTTGTGGTTCACAAAAACTATAATATTTTTTTAATTATTATTAGATACAAACTTTAATTGTTCATAGTACATGAACGTATGAAAAAGACACCATTGCAAATTTTATGGTCGAAAAAATATGTATGGAAAAAAAAACACGATAATTTTTCGGTCTGATTAAAACATAATGCAGCGTTATGTTCCGCTATCCAACGCATAAAATTATTTCTCTGTAAAAGTAGACCTCAAATGAAAGTATTATTAGCCTCGCAAAAACGTAAAATATTTAAAAAAATTGATACTGGCAAAATGTATTGAGAATCAGCTTCACTCTGTATCCCGCTTTTAGCAGGGTAGGCAGAGGGAATCTAGTGTCACAACACTTTGTTCTCTAATTTTCACCGCATTTATCGAGGCATTGTGTGTTGATTGGCGGAAATCAACGCCGGGATTTTGCCTTGGAGACCAAGGGAAGAAATGAAAAAATTCCCCCAAATGAGGATCGAACCCGCAACAGTTGCGTTACAGTTGATTTTGTCCTTGTAAAATTAGTATTACGCAGTTAATATAAATCATCTCACTCAATTAAGAATAAGATGCTTGCTATATGTAGGAATTACCGATTACATCAAGTTTCGCTGATAGCAAGACCCCGTATCCCCGTTATCATATAATATAACAACAAAAATATATTACGTTTTTACATATTATATCAACATTTAACCTAATATATTATCGAAAGTCGCTCACGTCCGCAGGCAATTGCATTATTGAACAACAAATGGACTGGACACGCTGTTATTTTTTTTAATTTAAAACATTTTTGGAGATTTGCGATCCGAGATCGACGACATCTCAAGATCGATCTCATACTTGAGAGCGATTTATAAATACGGGCCTATATAACGTCCGCACTCATCATAGTGCTATATTAATACACTTTATTCATATTTTAGAATTCTATTAAGGGCAGTGAATTTAAATATCTTTCTCAATTATCTTCAAGATCGAAGAGAATGCATTCGATTCTCGTGTTAGCCAAACATCAAATTGAACCGTATTTCCGTACTTATATTATACACCTAATAACTTAATATACAGCCAAGGTGAAGCAAGATAAATCAATCAAACAGATATACAGAACTGCAATCTAGTGAAGACTTACAGGCGGTGACCTCAATCTGATAAGATATTTCATATATTTTATTATATTACTAGCCGCGATAAGTATTTACTTAAATGTTTTATAAAACAGAATGCTGATATTGAATCGAATTTCATATCATTATATATATGTATAATTTATTTTCTATGAATAACATAAAGAATGCAAGAAAAATCTATGCATTTCTTATTGAATTAGAGCCGAAACAAATTAGGTTTTTATTGCCCTTGTAGTACTTCATTTCATATGAGTAAATGAAGAGATTTTATGAAGCGTTTCAAATTGTTTATAAAAAATCTGTGTTTAAAAGTAATACTATTTATATAATTATTAATAAAAATCAGCTTTACAATATATTCCACACATAGCAGGGTAGGCTGAGGGAACCTAGCGTTGAGACATTCCGTTTCGCATTTTTCAAAATTGTGTTGAGAGGCGGAAATTAACGCCGAGCTTTTGTCTTGGTGCCAAAGTGGTGAAATGAAAATATTAATAAATAATAATTCATTCCTCCGAGTAGAGATCGAACCGAAAACCTTCGCGTTACAGTCACACCACGCACGTGCGCAATGACAGCCTCAAATTTATACATTTATTTGATATAAAATAATCAAATAATTATTTAATCACTCCTGAACTAATTTCTTATTGTAATAAAAAGCCTTTTTATTAGACAAAACAATACAATTTTTTATACATATAAGCCATTATGTACAAAAGTTAACAGAATTTTGTGCCACTTTTATTATTTCTTGTTGAGACAGATGCTACTATATTGTATTTATAATATATTATAAAAAAAAATTACCAAAATTTTCGTGTTTAATGTAAAAATATTATAATACAAATGGAGACCTTATACTATTACCAACTGAAAAAAGTACACGATTTTTACAATATACTGTACGATTATAACTACAAAACTATACTTCTAATTAAAAGTTAAATAATGAAACTTCGTATATAGTATGTACTCCTCAAAATGTAAAAAATATAAACTATATATTTGAAAAAAAAAAAAGTAAATTTCAAAAGCATAATGAGAGCGAACTAGGCTTGTAGTTTACAGAGAAAAATATTAATGATCTACGAATATATACATACCTACATACATCATATTTTACTTTAAAGCCATACAACTAGTAATTAAGTGTATTTTTAACAATATTTTTTAATTTTCGTACAATAAAAATTTAAAGATTCATCTGAGGCCATACGTTGCGCAGCACAAGCGTGTGACTGTAAACGCGACAGCTTGTACGTTCGATTCCTGTTTGAGGAAATTAAAATATTTAGTTCCGCCACTCAATACGCAAACGGAAGCGTCTAGATGGGGACAGAGTGTCTGAACACTAGGTCCCCCCTAGATGTACGGTACAGCGTGATACTTTAAAAAAAGATTCATTTACACAAAATAAAGTTTAGCTAAGTAAATATTCCTGTAACGTACAACGCTTCCCGACCTTAGTATTTGTTATTCAAGAAACGATGTGTTTAAAACTCAAGCAAAGTAAACTGAGTTTAAAGTGCATCAAAATTTATAACTGTACAGCTTGTACCATTTATTTCTTCAGCTGGGAACTAAACGATGTTACCCTTGGACACTCAATCAAATATCATTTTCTATTGGATTAACGGTACATCATATTATTACAAACCACACTATACTATATGAGATTTTTTTATTTAATAAAGATAATGGTACACACGGTAACGTCAACAAAAAACGAACATCGTTAAGAGTCACGATTTTTTTCATCATCCAAAACTAATTCAAAAAGCAACCAGCTTTCTGAACTTTCGTAATGAAGAGCTCTTCGAGAGAGAAAGAGAGAAAAAAAAGAGGGTATCAAAGCAAGCAAGTCTTGAAGTTTAAAATTAAAAGGCGCACGGCCAAATGTATTTGAAATTCTAATCGCGCTTTAGTCGCAGATAGCGTGCATTCTTAGTGGAAGGTGGTGTGACTCACAAATTTAGCTTACGGTACTCTGTACAACTAGTTTTACGTCCTAATAATGAGTTCTGATGTAATTGCTTTGAATATTCAATTGAATTGATTTTCGTTTAATGTAATATATAGAAAACATACAAATTATAACACGTACGTACATATAAGTAAGTTATATAGATATATTTAGTGTTTATACTACATAATGTTTATTATTAATATAATAAAAGTAATGTCTGAACCTAGAATTCATATGTTTATTGCCCTAAAATCCCCATTATCACTCCAAGGAGGAGGGCTCTTGGCCTTAAGTAAGTAAGTTTGAGGATTGTTTTTATCGTCCACAAAATAAAAATGTATTTGTTTACGTAAATTCATATTCTTTATAGAAAAAAAGAAGTTTTTGAGCAACCATACTGATTTAGAAACCTGCAAAAAATAAATATTGAGATATGCAATTTTTATAAAAAAAAATACTTACAACTCGGCAGGGTCACTGGACAATCCACTGTCTGAACAAGAGCTACTAAGTCCCGGGGGCGAGGCATTATCAGTTGTCAAATTGAAATCGGGCAAGGTCTCATCTAAAAAGTTCAACGACCCCTGCTCCAAGGAGAATATGTTCTCCAAGATATCATCTGATGCCTGCCAGGAGTCAGACTGCAACAAAATATTTTCACATAATCTTTTATCCTATATTAAACTGTTGTAGCAGAGTAGAAACCTGACTGATTCAATTTAATGGTTGTAGGTTCATTTTAAAACAGTATTTATTAGTTAGTATTTCAACTGGTTATCCAATAATGAAGTTGATTTCCAGCCAGTGCCAGTATGTGGTATTACTAAAATATGTAAAATGTTTAAGGTAAAATGTTTTAACACAATTTTTTCATGAGTATTACTACTATAAGTATTGTAACTTCAAGATAAGCCTCTTCTCTTACCACATACAAAGATAGCCTATGAAACTTCTTTATATTTTGGTCTAAACATATAAAGAAATTATATAATGTTTATTCTAAATGAATAATAATAAATATAAAGAAGTTTATATATAAGAGACAAATAATATTAAAGTGTATGAAAAGGTTATTACTGAACAAGAAATATTGAATATTGAAAAAGTAGACATTTTAATTATATGCAAAATATATACAATTGCATCATATGCATGTTCTCAATAAGATTGTGCAATTGGAGCAAAACACTCAGCAAAAAATTGTACAGTTCTGATTTACTTTCCAATCAGATAAAATTTAAAAAATGTTAATTAAATTAAAATAAATTATAAAGTTACAAACTGTAACTGTAACACAGTTAGCAGAGATATTAGAAAAACTTAGTCTAAAAACACTCCCTAAATCTGTTGAACCCACAACCTTTATGGTTATTGCAAGACATTGTTCACTGTGCTGAAATGTAAATAGTAACATTTTTTTATAGTCAGGTTCAAAAATATTTAAATAATTACATATAAAGCATATTGAATATCAGTCAAACCTCATATAGTATAAAATTACAAGATTTAAATTCTGAAAACATTGCATAATTGTTTTTTTAATTACATATTTTTGATGTTATTGTTTAAACTATAGTCAATACAAGTATTATATACTTAGTTATTTACTAATTGGAGCAATTAGTAGAAGAAATAGAATTAATAATTAATTAACTAATTATATCTTGAAAATTAATCATAAATATTAGAATAGTATTATAAATTGAAAAAAAAATTCAATTGTAATTCCAAATAAAATAATGTGAAAATTTAATATTATTTATTGATTCCAATTGAAAAAGTTCGAAAAAACTTTTTAAATATATTAATAATGTAATAATTAAAAAAAAAACACTGAGCCAATTCAAGTTAAGATCAGTTAAAGTTGTGCCTTTTACTTCTGTCATATATAAGTTACTTTCATTTTCAACTTTTACTTAAGACGATAAGAGAAAGGAGATGCATTTTTATGTGCATATTTGATTAGTTATCTTAATTCACTTTAGTACGAGTGATAAAGTAATCTAATCCATAATGAAACAACATTATTTTATCAATATATGTCATGTTTCCTATCCTATTTCAAGTTTTTTTTTATCATACATTGGACAACATTTATAATTTAAATAATACTTTTGTATTTTAAATTTAAAATAATGATGAAAATCTTATTGTAATTTACAAATAACATTGTTATTGTCAATATTTTTTTTGTATTTATGATAATTATTATAGTTATAAATATATTACCTCAAGTAAGGATAATAGATCTAGCTTTTTATCCATTTTTATTTTGATATATTAAACTACACATTAGAAAATGCAATTCACTGTAATTATATAACTTCACTATATAATGCACTTTGTTAGCTTCCTCTCACTACAATCACAGAGTACCGTGTACGAAAAAGTTTTAAGTTAAAATTGATATATTCACTAGTGGATATTTATAAGGCATATGGTAGAAGCGACGACCGCATGGTGCCTAGCTGGCACTGCTTGTTTACGTCGTATAATACGCCGGGTTAGCAATACGCGCGCTGATAGCGAACTGACTGGCTTTGGTAAATAACACGTTAGGGATAGAACCGCGTACTAACGGGGCACTAATTTTGATGAGAAAACACCGGGTTGTAATTAATAACTAGGCACCGAGCCACGTCCGATCCAAAAACAAAATGAAACGAATAGTCAGATAACGGTAAAAGTGGGAGCGTAAGCCCACGAAAGCTGTAGAACGAGGTGCAGTCACGATTTCATTGCTTCACAGCGCGTCTACTAAATCGCTCGCTCGTATATACCCTTCATTAAAACTATCCATTTCTCTGTCTAGTGGCCTTTGGGCTAACAATAAACGCGTCTCGATACGTTATCAACTACGTTCTGTGAAATGTAAAGATACTAACCAATAGAGCTCCCGTATGGAAGCTTTCCATTTTGTCACTTTTAGAATTTATTTCGTCAAATTCTATTTCATTTCTGGATAAATAATCCAGGATATTACTCATATCTTCATTAACGAGAGTCATGTCGGTTTGGATTTTTTCGATTGTATGACATTATGAATTTTAATTAGTTTCTCACTTCACTTTTGTTTTGGTATCACTGTATTATTTACTGTTATGTTTTTCTAGTGCTATTTCTGTACAAAACATTGATTACAAAATATATATATTTCATCTAAAACATGACATTTCTTTACAACTTCCACGTTGGAAATAATGACGTCATGAAAGTTGGACACTCTACGGCTGTTCATTGGCTTGGTATTTGACGCATATAGTAAAACAGGGTCGCCGGTTCCGCCATCTATTGATGCCGTGTGAAAACTTTACTGCGTTTAGTTTATGCTCTGTGATTAAAATATTGAATTTTTAATATTTTTTATACTAACGACTATTTTAGATTATATTTATTTTGTCTTTTGTAATAATATGTTGTTATTATTTATATTTATATAAAAAAATAAGTTTTCACTGATTTTGTATTATTTTCGGTGAGCACAGATGTATCATGCAGCTGTTTGTTAGGTGTATTTTGTTAAGTTTTAATTCCAATGCAACGTTAATTTATGTATTACAAATAAATATGTTAAGACTGGAATATATTACACCCAGATTCTTGATCGAAGGATCACTGTAAGTTCTTGTAATATCACTGGATTGGTGAATAAAAAAATTACACCATTCAAATACAGTTGTTCATTCCTTCTTGTTTCTTTTACATGGAGATTGTGAGTTCAATTCCAAAAACTGCGCAAAATGTCTATATTTAAATTATTTTTCATTAAACGTAATTCCATAAATAATATTGTAGTACAATATGTAAGTTGTAAATGTAACCTATGAGATATCAACAAAAATATGTAAAACATTCATATAGGAATATTATTAAAGTTCAAGAAATATAGATATATCTAACATTTATATCTTTTAAACATTGATTGACAATAACCCTATTTAAGGTATACAATTGGATTACAATAGTATTGTATTTACAGTACAGGCGAATAGGAACCTCAGCAACGTAAACTTAGCAATATATCCTACTAATATTATAAATGTAACAGTGAAAATTTGTGATCCTGGATGTTTGTTCTACTTTCACGCAAAAACTACTGAACTGATTTGGATGAAACTTTACAGTAATATTGCTATATATTGCATAGGCTACAAACTAGGTAGAGATTTAATAATTTGGCTATAGTATAATAAGCGGGCAAAGCCACGTTTGAGTACGTGATATTGATAAATATGGTATGTTTAATTTGCTAACAAGTCTCAATTATGAATATTGAGCGCACATTTATATACATTGTTATTAATTAAGGTAATCATTGTTATCTTTTTGCTCGTTAACGCTTCAAATTAACATAATTCATCATATAACATCAATTTTACAATTAATTTAAAGAAAATTGTTTTACACAAAAAAAAATATTGAGGTATTTTAATTAAGTATGTATAATACTGAATAGCAAATATAGTAAATCAAATAATTATTATAGTATGGACTCAGAGACGTCCCAAACGCACAATGAAAGCGAAAAAAACATTTTATTTAATTTTATAACAATTACAAAAGCGAGGAACCCATAACACTAAATGAATTTATTAAATTGAATGAACATAACAATTTTCTGCCACTTTAAAAATAGCCCTATAAAATAGAAAAAGCAAAACAATCTTCCATATTATTGCTCGTCATTTAGTATCAGGCGCTAGCACTCGCCGCCGCGTGTGCTACTAAACCGGTGCAAGGAGAAATCGACCGTGAAGGATTGGAAATTCAAAAGTGGGTCAATACTCAATAGTCTGAATGTTAGACTGAATGTTTCAAATGCAACTGTTGGACCTCAGTTGTGGCAAGGCTAATAAATATTACACGACGAGAATCGTCTTATTTATATGATTTTGTTTTCATTTCATATAGATTTTATTATAAGTCAGTAATCGCTTTTAAAGGAGGATATTAAAATTAAATCAGTTTCACGCTGTATCCCGCAAACAGCAGGGTAGACAGAGGGAGGCCTAATGTTAAGAGGAACTCCGTTTCCCATTTTCCGCCAAATTCAGGAGGCATTGCGTGTTGAATGGCGGTACTCAACACCGCGTTTTGCCTCATCAAGGATATGCTAATCATATTCCATTTTTTTAAATATTATCACATATAACATCTTTAATATTTTTAAGATCTAAATTACGTATTTAATGCATAATTAGCTTAATATAAATATTGAAATATTATTATCAAATTTGTTTTTATATCTATTCCTCTAAGCTCTAAACCTTACTTGAGTATTAACTGAACACACTATGAACTTTTATGTTACTGTTTGCTGTCTATGTTGTAAACAATCCTACCAATTTAAAGAATGTATAACCTAAGCCTTTCCGATATTCAAGTCTCGTTTCTCCTTTTATACATTTATGAATTCTGACCGAAAATAAAACCCCTATTTTCTGTGATTTTACCTTTAGCAAGAAATCTGGATTGCCTTAAAAGTTTATAAAACTCTTTGAAGCATTCCCAAAACTTTACCCTTTCTTTTTCAAGGGCTGTAAGTAGATATTTCCTTATAGAACGTAGGTAATAAATTAAACCTTAATCTATATAATATATTTTCATAATTTTCAGAAAGTATTTGAATAGGTGTTGAATTATTTATATATCTACTAAAAAACATCAACTGTATGCTGTATCCAACACACAGACGGGTAGGCAGACCGCTTTGCCTCGACACCAAAACGAAGAAATGGAAATGTAAATTTAAATAAATATTTCATTTTCTCGAGTGGGGATCGAACCCACAACCAGTCGCGCTTACAGTCACAATTTGTGCCTTTGCGCCACGACCGGTCTACATTTAAAAGAAATATTGGTATATTCCCTATATACATTTATGGTTTAATCTATATGAAAAAAAAAACATATTTTACCAACATCGTAATAAAGTCTGACTATTTTGCATATTTGTTGTTATGTAAAATGTTAGTTTCGCATGTAAATTTCGTTGCAGTAGATTTTCATATGTGGGTGATTTAATATTTCGCGAGTGACGTGTGTGGCTTATTTAAAAAAAAAAAAATAGTATGTGCAATGCTCATGGATGCTAGCAAAAGAGTATTCTTTTATCTCTTTTAGTTTTAAATATTATTTGAAATATAGCTTCAAAATTTGTATTTGAAAGAGATTTTAGGATATTTCAAGCTCAGTATAAAATATGGTTATTTGATCTCTTTGATATTCACGATTATTACACATTTTTAATGAAACTATTTTAACCGGATCAATCGCGTATATTTAAGATTATACATTTTGGTTAAACCCGACGTTTTGAACACTTTGCAGTAGTCCGTGGTCCGTTTGAAATACAAAAACATCCTAATTTCAATAGAGAGGATGGCTGGAAACTTTCTACTACCTGGGACCCACTCATAAAATAATTGATGTCTCAAACCCACCATACCAGAGGGCAAGATACTATCAGCTCATTCTGCAGGAATCCAGGGCAGTACGCGAGGTAATTAAGAAATCGTTGGCGGTAGTTTGATATAACAATTATGTCAACTGACAGACGAATGCCACCTCAGTCTACCCGTGATTAGGGTTCGAAACGTCGGGTTTCCAAAATGTATAATCTTAAATATACGCGATTAATCCGGTTAAAATAGTTTGATTTAAAATATGGTCATTTGGTTTTTTACATTTAAATATACAAAAATGTTTATTTACGATAAAAAATATTTAACAAGAATTGTTAAAAGAAAAAAATATATATTGTAACAAAGTCCCTGAAATTATGACTTATGAGAAATACATTTTGATAATACTTTTTATCGAAAATATAATACTTATAAAATTTCAAAAAATGTCAACATTACTTTAAAAAAAACCCATTTTTAATTGTATAAAAGAATAATATGAATAATTTCGACACTTCAATTGGACTATGAATAAATGAAATTAAAAATATCACAATATGATTTTTTTTATTATATCGCTTATAATATTAGTATATGATATGATTTGATTGTATAAGTTGTTAAACTTAAGTGCTTGTACATATATTATGAAATTCATTAGTCTCTTTAAAGATATAATTTTTATTAGAGGTTCACACAATATAAAACAGACAGACAGAGAGATCCTACTGTGAGAGGTAGAGTTTCAAGACATTCCGCCTCAATTCAAAGCGTGCCTAGTATCAATCTGTAGAATGATGGTTTGGCCTCATAGAAATTTCATTTAAATATTTACTTAAATCATTTCTGGATATGGCGTGGGAGTTGCGGAACCCATCGCCGCATACGTCACTCATCACTTATCACATTAAGGGGAAGTACTGATGCTCGTTTCTCGGGGGGAAGTCCTAGCATCTTGCGCTCGTATAGTGTTTGGCACTCCGTTCTCTCTGGCATACATAGCAAGGGATAAAACGTAAAATATATCTTCCAGTTTTGTGTATTCAATTCATATAATAAAAATAGATTTTTTTTACTGTAGCTATACAAAGAGCTACATAAAATAAATAAGTCCTCATACAGAATTTATTACCATAACCATAATCTTACGTTGAATTTCTTTAGTTAATTTAATTAATAATTTAATTTTTAATCTGAAAAAATCACCTGAATACAAGACTAAAAATAAAATTTGTTGTTAAATGTGATAATTAACGTCAAAGGGGAATTTAAAAGGATTTGCTGTAACTACACGTGTTTGCAGTAAATTTTAATATTCATTAAGGCAATATTTATTTTCAACATATTTTCTTTTGCTCGACTTAACTCGTTAACAAAATAACCTAGAAAAAGATAGAGATCCGGACGAAAAGCTTAGAAAAGAGTAATTACTAGGTGACTTATTAATTTTTTTTGGTTATCAAGAGTGAAGAGAAAAGTAAATTAAAATGCTAAATGTAAGTGCAATAGTGTTTCTAATTAACGAATTACGTCTTATGTATATTTTTACCTTTAAAACAAAATGTTTCTTTAAATGGGAAAAGATGTTGTAAAAATTCGTTAAAGTAAATTATTAACGTAAATTTTATAAATAATTTGACTTAACAAATTTTAACATAGGTTATTTACCAAAAAAAATATGTATCTATTACCTTTAAGGAGTTACCTCTGCCAGTAGACTTAAATCTAAACGAAAAATATTTAAAATTTAAATAATAATGGCACTCAATGCTATACCTATTTTAATTAAAACCTTTCATAAAATAAATACAATAATTTTATTATTTTTCTGAAACAAAACAGTATTACAATTTTTGTTTGTGTTTTCATTAAGATAACGTCTTTACAGCATTTAAAAATATAAATGCTGCCACAAAAATATATTGTTATACATTTGTTCTCGCTGTCAGAGTTTGTGACTTTTTGTGATATATATTAATACAAAAAGAAATGTAAATAAATGTATGTAGGTAACGTAAATTCATATACATTTCTTTTTCAGTTTCACGTAGGGAAGGTAGAGGGAACCAAGTGTTAAAGGCACTTCGTTTCTTTCTTACCGCCGAATTTTTAGGTCATTGCGTGTATTAATAAATAATAATAGATTCCGCGAGTGGAGATCGAACCCACAACCGTCGCGATAAAGTCACACGCTTGTGCCCCTGCGCCATTACTTCCTCAATATTAATTTATTCTTTTTTAAGTATTGTTCCACATTGAAAAAAGAAAAAAGTATTTAGAAAACGTACATTATTTTACAACGTAACAGGATTCGTACCTGCGCCTTTTAACCAAAAAACCAACCGCTCTTCAACTCCAATTAAACTATGAGTCCTTATCCAAGCTACATAACAGTATGTCGGAATTCCTATACGCTTGTTACAATTTCTTTTTCGTGTATTTTTCTGATATATCCTTGACTGTCATAATATTTCCCTAAGGATATGTCTGTAGACATCGGGAAACATGGCTTTTATTTATTTCCTTTTTTTTTAAATATTATTTTGTTGGCTTGACGCTGTATCCCGCACACATCAGGTTAGGCAGAGGGAACCTAGTATTAAGACACTTCATTTCCCATCTTCCGCTGGTTTCTGAAGGATTTGCGTGTTGAGTGGCGGAACTCAACGCTGCGCTTTGCTACGACACCAAAGCGAAGAAATGAAAATATTAAATATTTCATTTCCTGGAGTGGGAATCGAACCCACAACTGGCCTCATAAGCTTATTATTTACATGATATTTATTCTTAATACATGCCTACAATCAAGCTTTCATATCACGCTTGTCCCAACGGCGCCAAAATAGTGTAAAATAAAAAAAATATCTTGAAGAAGAAATCTCAGTACAAAATATTATTTTAAAAAACACTTTACGTCACTTAAAAACAGTTTATAAACCATGACAAAGCAAATAAAATACTCCTCATTGAACTTAGAAGTACGGTGACTGATAAAGGAAGTTTCCCATGAGAGCTTTGTAAGAAAACTTGACAAGATTAATTGACTATAAAAAATCTAATATAAAGGTTTTAAACTTTAGTATCATTTAAATTTAAAGTCACTTATATCGAGTAATTTAAAATATATTGCAATAATAGAATGATTGCTTCAATTTATTTTGTTAATATTTTTTTTTCTTAACGTTTGGCAAAGTGAACCTTGTGTCAAGACTCTGTTCTCCTTCAAATCCGAAATTCGAGATATCGTAGTGTTCCTCCACAAATACATATAAGAGTGGAGGAAATCAACGCTACGCTTAGTCTTTCTAGAGCACAGAAATGAAAATAATTCAAAATAAAAATAAAAAAATATTGTTTCCGCAAAATGTGGCAATTGTCTGAAAAAAGAAAGTAAGAGTCAAAGAGGCCGTGTGATCCCGGTCTAGAATAGGATCATCCTGGTACTGGTGGTGTCGTAAGAGGCGACTAAAGTACGTGTGGTAGAGTCACGTCGTCAGCAATGGCAAAACGCATGGGCAGACTCGACCGGATCATTACCACCCCCGGCATTTAAAACCGGCGTTAAGTAGTGGCTTTATGCCACTGCGTTTCGCATCAGGTAATGCCGGGCTCTCGCGCCCAATCCACCTTAAAGACCAGCAACGCACCTGTAGCTCCTCTGGTGTTGCACGGGGTCGTGGGCGGCGGTGATCACTTACCATCAGGTGACCCGAACGCTAGTTTGCCTTATCTTTGTCGATAAAGTCCCAGACAGACTTATCTGCCAGACAAGCTATAATTTTTAGTTACACAGGTCTCGAATAGAAATATCTAGTAGATACACATTTGACACATGCATTTCATTTTTACATACTAAATGTAATTTAAAAATGTAACAAATTCTACCTATTATTATCGTTCATTAATGAGAAAATTATTCTTGAAAATATTAGAAACAGTTATTTAATATTTTCATCATGTGTATGTGACCATTCGTAACCGGTGAAACTGGCCTTAAGATTTCTATACAATTTTATTGATGAAATAGGAAGAATTGGAAACATGCCACGATTCTGTAACAACTAGTTTAAAATATAAAATAATTTAATCATTCTTCTTCTTGGCATTAATGATGAATAATTAAAATACCAAGAAGAAGAATCATTATAAAATGAAAATAATCTAATTAATATAATAAAAAGTAAGTTTGAGTTTTTTTGGTTATGGCATTTCGAGTGTGTCATATAAAATTTTTACAGTAGTTTTTACGTCAGTATGGAATATTTCAACATAATTTACGGGTGCAGGTTTTTGACAGTTTACTAGAAGTTTGATAATAAAAAAAACAAATAAACGTGACGATCGTTTGACGTCTCGTGGGATGTTTTTTAAACTAAAATATTGTAACTTAAATTTACATGCTAATATATTCTTAAATATAATTTATTACTTTTTTCATATTTACAGAGTATCAGAGTAGACAGAGGGAGCCTAGTGTTAAGACACTCGGCTCCCCATTTTTCGCCGAATTCTGGAAGCATTAACTTTTGAGTGGCGAAAGTCAACTCTGCGTTTTCCAGAGCCAGAGCTTTCACATTAGAGCATAGAAATTGAAATATTAAATATGAAGAAATGAATCCTCGAGTTAGAATCGAACCAACAATCTGTCGCGTTTACAGTCACAACTCGCTTGTGACTATAAACTTGTGTGCCTCCACACCACGACTAACCTGGTTTGTTAGTTACATCCTTACAAGTTAAAATTATTCTTTATTCTTCCTGTGGTAATATCTTGTGTGATTGTGTGTTTGTGTATTGTGTGTTATATACACAAGTCTAAAAAAAATTTAAATCCTATTTTTACTAATATAGTATAACAGCCATACCTTTTCAACTCATTCATGATTGACATAAATATATTTTGTGTGGCTTTAATACATAAATTATATAAATTCATTTCTTCGCTCTGGTGTCGAGGACAAACGCGCCGTTGAGCTCCGCCTCGATACGCAATGCCTTCAGAATTTGACGGAAAATGGGGATCGGAGTATCTTAACACTAAGTTCCCTCTGCCTACCCTGCTGAGTGCGGGTGATACATATATACCTACAATTTTTGTAAAATGTCAAAATCTGTAACTATAAATTGTGATTATATGTAACTTTAGTTCATGGCGTTAACGGTGAATAAACCTGCGCTTTACCCTTTCACATCCGGTTAGGTTTTTGAACCATAACGATTAGAATTACTGCTGTATAGAAATAAAAAGAGTCATCTGCAGCAAAAATGTGCATAAATAATTTTAGTCTGGCTCCCAACCTGTTTCAATTTTCCCAAACTGTTTTATTCTTAAATAAAAATACTAATGAAATTGTTTAGTAATTACAAATGTTATATTTTCTATCTATTTATTATATATATATATATATATATATATATATATATATATATATATATATATATATATATATCTATTAATTAAAGTAGAAATATAAGCATAAAATTTGGAGAATGGGGAGGAATTGGGAGTAAATATTGAGATTGAGGTCGTGGTGCCGACTCACAACCTGTGCAGTGGCACACAGGTTTGATTTAATTCATACTTGGGGAAATTAATTATTTTAATTTCATCGCCCTTTAACAAGACAAAGGGCGGCGTTGAATTACGCCGCAATATCTCGAAAGGTGCCTACCCCGCTATGCTATTACAACGTGAAACCATACACAAAAGAAAGATTACCTTTCTTGACTCGTATGTACACTAATGCAACATTTTACTAAAATGTTTTTTAAAGTTTTGTTCTTTAATATTTGTAAATATGAATTTTAACATTTAAATATTAATATATTAATCGACACACATTGTGACTGTATATTAAGAAAGTCTTTATAGAGAAGTATTGCAATCAAGTACGGTAAAAACTATAATTTATCTTTAATCTACCCACAATTATTTATTTAAATTATTTTAGTATATTGTGTGTACAGTATAGTATTGCATAAATTACCTGAAACCTCATTTATTTTTGTTAAACCTTTAGAGGGTTTACTTATATATGTAGTAGGTAAAGGTATATCATAATTGTGTGTGAATATAGGGATACATTATACCTAGTTAGCTTTATAATTATTTGGTAATACAAGTACTAAAGAAGATATTTTTTATACGATATATATTTTTATAGAATACTTTTTTTTTTTCACGTAACCTTAATTAACAAATTAATTATAATTAAAATGAAAAGGGTCATGTCAAAATACATACAAATACAAAAAACATACAATGTTTTCCTTTCCGCACAATCCACCTTTATACAAACATAAAAAAATATCAATAATACCATCACAATAAAATACTACTACCATAAAAAAAAAAACAAACGAAATCCCTAAACACAGGCAAACTTTCTAGAGGCTGGCAAGCCTGCTCCAATCGCGGTGGCGAGAGCAAGCGAAACGACGGCCAGCGCCAGTCTGCATCACGTGTGCGAACGTGGTGGTCGTGTCGTCGTTGCTCGCCACGTAATCAACACGCGCTTCGACTCTCGTGCAGTGGTATATAATTACTATTGTGTTCTGTGAAATATAGTGGATGTTGCTTTAAGTTTGTACGTGATTATTGTATAAATGAAAACAAATTCAATGTGATTTGTTACGGGATGAGAGGTGAACGCTCGTCACAGCGGCGCCGACTCTCACCGGCTAGTATTGTCTAAGTGCCACGGAATCTTGGTCCTTCCCATCGGACTCCATCGGAACATCCGCCTCTCGATTATTGTAAATCGCAAAACGTCCATTGCTCAGTCGCTAAACAATTCACGTAACGATGGAAAACAGATAACATATAAATATATAATGATTTTGTTACTTATTTATTGGAAAACGTTTAAACAAAAATGTCGTCCGTGCAAATAAATGTTTATAATACATTAGTCACTAACTATAAACTAACTGTACTGTGAGATAGGAAGATAATCTGTGGGTAGGTTGTAAAATATTCATTGGACGAAGTTAAACACCGTTTTCATCGTTTTAATTATAAATTTGCAATGTTTTGCTTTCCTTAACGTTTTACACAGTTTATTATTTTTTCGTTTAAAACTCGTTCGGTATCGGTAACAATAATATTTATGTAATATATATGTCTGAACACATTTAATAAGTTTAATAATGAACAAACTGATTTTTACATTGTATAAATGATATATTCATTTTTAACCTAAGTAGATGGTACATTTACTTGTATCAATTTAATGTTAATTAAATGCTAATTGAGGTCTTAGCGTTGCCATAGCACAGTTACGTCTTACATGTATATTTAATTGTTTACATTTTAACAGTTAATTACAGTAAACACAGACCCGTCACAAAAACTTTTTTGTTTTTTTTTTTAATTATAAAAACCACTTAAAAGTAAAGTAACATAATATAATATTAACAACGGTATTTGCATATGCAATTATATAAGTAAAATTAAATACTTTCTTAATTTAGAGGAAGGAAATCGATATTAACTTTATAGGTAGTGATGTTTATATTTTAATAAGTCATTTAAGTAGTATTTGAATGCAGTAAAGGAATCTGTCGAGTGTTCATATTTAAATAATCAATTCTCCCATTATTTAGGCAAAAATCTAATTACTCTAAAACAAACACGCTCATTCAGCGAGTAGCAGTTGAATATTCAATATATAAACAGCAAATACAAATATACGGACTGAATAAGCGATAATAAGGTGACATACCATTTCATATGAAATATGTTTCTAAAATATAGGAAAATTTGCGAAATTTGTGAAACAATAAGTAACAAAAATCAACATAATAGGTGATTTATATAATGAAACTAGAAATATATATAATATTTTTTTACTTGAATATTTTCCCTAGAGAGATTTGAATGTGCTACCCTTGCAGACAGCTAGTGAGTACGTATCATAGTGTACACGGCGAACTGCGCAACTATTCCAAATAAACAATAGCATATCAATTTATTTCATACAGAAACGAAAATAGCTATTCTACATGATTTAATACCATCATAAAATATCCTGCCACTATAATATTAACTAAATTATATACTTATAATGCATATAATTTAGTTAATATGAAGGTATGACTTACAGTCAGACAGGTTGTGGGTTCGATTCCCATTCTAGGTAACGCACGAACGAATATTAGGTTCCCTATGCGTAACCTGCTGTGTCCGGGATACAGCTTGAAGCTGACAATAATAATATTAATAATAATAAAATCATTTATTCTTCAATCAAGTCTATACATATTTCAAAATAGAACCAATGCCACCATATTACCAAGAATCTTGTAGTAAATTACTGATACAATGAAGTATGAAAGCCATTTAAACGCTACTATCAATAGCTCAGTACTGATAACAGTATATTTTTATCATATCAGTATCGATACGTTTATTATTAGTAATTGGATGTTGAACATCAAATGAGTGTGTGTTAAGTACAATGAACTTATCTTAGCTGAACGAGAGAGATTATGTTGAGTTATTTTCTTCACGCTGTATCCCGCATGTAGCAGATAAGGCACAGGGAAGCTAGTGTTAATATATTCCATTCTCCACTTTCCGCCGAATTCTGGAGGCATTGCGTGTGGACTGGCGGAACTCAACGCCGCACTTTGCCTCGGTACCAGAGTGAGATGAAATATTTACTATTTTCATTGCCCCGAGTGGGAGTCGAACCCATACTTTAATGTTTGTGGAATAGGCAACTAAGTTATTATATTTATTAGAATCGTTATGTGTTTATACTTTATATCACTGACTAGGTAAAATAGCTAGGTTTGATATTCAATAAAATATTGTTGGAGATTTAATTCTCTTACATTATACAAACGACGTTAAGCTGCATCATATATGAATAAAGAAGTATACTAGAAAGCTAAACTCTTCACTATGTCCTTTTAATGTTTGACCCAGTTTTCATGGAAACGTATGGGGAACGAATCTTTTGATTTAGGTTAACTGTTTAATACTTATTTATTTTTCAGTATTGTCGCAATTCTCTTTAGGAGAGTTTTCAAAGATAAATATCTATTTGGGAAGATAAGAACGATCTCTTTCTTTGTTTTTGTATTAAGTAAACAGATTTAGATTTTACAATAAAATTTTACGGGAAGGACTAAGACGTGGGCTGAAAAAAAAATCATTAAAACATTCCTCCAAAGTTACTTATTAACTATTAATGTATACAAAAACGATCAATGTAAAACAAATGAAACGACAGAAATACCACGCCCACGCTGGATATAAACCCGTTCATTTTACGATAACATTAAATTCGCAATTTCAAAACGTGAACTAAGGCAACGTCCTCTACATTTCAGTTTAAGATAAAAAAAGCTACTAAAAACAAAGAAAAAACAACCACTTAGTTGTGTGTGTGCCATGCTGACAAGTACTAGCTCGTGAGTGTGAGTGCGATGGCGCGGGTAGTAATACTATCCTTTGCCATCTTGGTGCCTTTGATGTCGTTGATAAGAGTAGCCCTTGCGCATTATACGCCGACATGGGCTGTCCACATACCTGCTGGGGACGAGGCTGCGGACGCTGTCGCCTTGGAACACGGCTTTGTCAACCTTGGAGAGGTAAGAGAAAGATTAAACTACTAAGAACTGTGTGGAATCCTGATAATAAAGTCTTATCACTTGATATTGCTTATTGTTTTAATGGAACAATACAAAACCTTAACATTGTGCCATAACTGATATTGAGTATTCAAACAGTTATACTAACATTGGCCGATTTGCGGTTTCCGCGTTAATTTCGCTCCTTACGCACGGTACAAGGCCAGTCTGTTACAATGTTACCACAATCTAGGGACAATAGATACCTAGTAGTTTGTATTTAATATTAAAGATATGTAATAATATATTTTAAAATAGATATTCTTTATATAAACATACAAAGTGGGATTCGAACCTATTATAAACTATACAAACAGCCACGTCTTAAATGTACTACAATAGTCATTTTAAAAAGCTGGAAATACGTCACTGAATAGGAGTACAACGAGAGTAGATTCAAATATCTACTAGGGTTTCTCGATTTAAAATAAAGTTGCAAGTAGAATTTGAAACGATATATATTATATTATTTCTTTGTGACTATGGGATTAGGTATATGAGTACTAATACTAATGTGAGTAGATCACGAGTATTTAAGTTTATTATATTTAAATTATGAATTAGAAATAAAGTAATGTCAAAGCAGAACATTTTCATATATTTTTTTAGCTTCATACCATATTCCGCACAGCATGGTAGGCAGAGGGAACCTAATGTCAAGATACTCCGTTCCCAATTTCCGTTAAATTCTGAAGGCATTGCGTATTCAGTTTAGGATCCCAACGTCTTTGCGTCAAGACCCAAGCTAAAAAAATAAATATTTAATTTCCTCGAGTGAGAATCGAACCCACAATTTATCTCGTTTACAGACACGCCTGTGCCCCACACAACACAACACAACTAGCTTCAATTAATACCATTAATGTATAAAAATGAAAATATAAAACCAAACTGAACTTATTCTGTTATTAAAGCGACCGACCGCGCTGTATCAAATGGCCGCGTCGTCAAGACTGCTGCAGTATGATAAAATTAGTGAGTTATTTTGAGTCGACCGCATATGCTTCAAACCTATGTAAAACTAAATTAAGGGAAACGTCCAATTTTGTATGTTTGTCCACGTTGTACGATTCTATGATATGATTTGTAAACTACAATTTAAATGTATAGAAACAATGGTTTAAAATGCCTATATTGTAATAATATTGTTCAATATTAGCTTCACGCTGTATCCCGCACACAGCAGGGTAGACAGAGGGAACCTAGTGTTAAGACACTCCGTTCCCCATTTTCTGCCGAATGTTGGAGGCATTGCGTGTTGGGTGGTAGAACTCATTGAATATTTTTAATCGGAGTCGAGGCCAGTCGTTACATCGGCTCAAGTCAGTGACTGTAAAAGTAAACTAGACAGGTTGTGGGTACTATTCCCACTCGAGGAAATTATTACACTCAACGCGCAATGCCTCCTGAAATCCTGAATCGTGGCACAGGTGTATGACAGTAAGCGCGACAAGTTGTAGGTTCGTTTCCATCTTGAGGAAATGAAATATGTAATATTATCAATTCTTCGCTCTGGTGTGGAGGTGAAGTGCGGCGTTGAGTCCCGCCCGTCAATACGCAATGTCTCCAGAATTCGGCGGAAAGTGGCGAGTTGAGTGTCGTAACACTGCTCCCTCAGCTCTGCTACATGCGGTATACAGTGTGAAGCTAAGAGAAAATATTTTAAGTGAATAGGAATGCCAGTGCAGTTCTGTTTAGATAACTAATAGTATTAAAACGCTATCCCAAAAGGAAATGTTGGTGAAGCAGGAGATGTTTTAACATTTAAATCTCTTAAACTAATTCGACTTCCATTTAAAGAAAGCATTCGCCACAAGATGCGGGGAGACGGAAATAAACGGAGGAAATTTAAGTGGGAAGACTTATTTATTTAATGTGACATGGATTCGTCTTTTTATAACATACTATTTTAGTTTCGAGGGACGACAGCTCTTCGATACTAGGCATTGAGAAGCACAAAAGGTTGTGGATTGTGACTATTAATTTTTAAGATGAATTTGAGGAAATGAAATTAATTAAATATTTTCGTTTTATCGCTCTAGTGTCGAGGTAAAGCACGGTGTTGAGTCCCACTACTCAACTAGCAATGCCTCCAGAATTTAGCCGAAAGTGGGGAACGGAGTGTTTTAACACTAGGCTCTCTTTGCTTACCCTGCTACATGCGGGATACAACGTGAAGCTAAAAAAATAGAAGATATACGACTGATTAAACGAAGACAAACAGTAGATCGCTAGCAAGCAATCACATATCTAGGTCAGGTAGTGTAGAGTAATTGTATTGAATACAACATTACATGGGGAACGGAGTGTCTTGACACCGCGTTCCCTTTGCCTATCCTGACGTGTGCGGGATACAGCGTGAAGCTGGTGTATTGGAAAAATACTTTTACACTTGAATGTAGTAAAGTCTAAAACCGAAAACATAATGCTTTGTTTCCATATGTTCTATTATAATATTTGAGTAACTAATCGGACTTTGAGCTTAAAAGCCAAAGAAATTAAAATAGATCCCGTTGAAGAAATGTGCTGCGATCCAAACATCATATATCACACTATACTAATTCTTCCATTTTATTGTAATTCAACGGATTCAAAGGAACTCATAAAAATTTTACGACTATTTATTGGGCTACATAACAAACGCATCAATGGTTTTTTTTTTTCACGGTAGCGCGAGATTCATTGTTGATATTAAAGCAATGTTGGTTGGATTTTTTTACAGGTTTTTGTTTTTCAGAAAGTATTTTTTTTATTTTTTTTTATTTTCTGTATATGGCGGCGCAGATTAAACCTGGTGTTAAGATGGTTCGCTTTAAATATCCCAGTACTTTTCAAGATATTGCATGTAGTCAGAACCAAACGCAATTAACCAGATCAGACTAATCGAAAAATCTTTACAAACATTTCGCTGAGCGGGGTTCGAACTCACAACCACGACCACAATATACACTAAGCTCCAATCGCGACAGATAAGTAATAAGATATCCTTTAAAGACCTATACAATATTTTAAGAGCATGCAGCTATCAGCACCATTTAGTATGAAAGCCGTCGTATGATAGAGAGAGAACAGATGCTTTGATGCTGCGATACAAAAGGATGCTGTCATTTCGCCATCGACACGTTTTTGATAGGAAATAGAACATGACGCAACTCGACATTCACATTTTTTGGAAATTGAAATATTGTAGTTCAGAATTAAATTGTAAATTGTTTTTTTTTATAAAAACGTGAATTTTAACGTTGACATTTGTGAAAGATTCGTAATTGAATCCTTAATAATAAATATTAAAAATAGAGGACTTGTTTAATGAGAAAAATCAAATTTAGGCTAAGCTCAGTTTCTTCGAGAATTAGGTAAAGACTATTTTAAATTAAAATATGGTCACGGGTAGAGTCTACCCGTGACCACGGAATACTGCAAAGTGTTCGAAACGTCGCGTTTCCAAAAATGTATAATACAAAATATACGCGATTAATCCGGTTAAAAGAGTTTCATTTAAAATGTGTAATAATCGTGAAAATCAAAGAACTTATTAGGTAAAGAGTACTTTGTCCAAATTTAGTACGTATATACTGAGTACTAGGTATAGAGGCCAGTCGTGGCACAGGGGCACAAAATGTGACTGTAAATGGTGTTACGGCAAAGCGCAGCTTTGAGTTGCGCCACTCAATATGCAATGACTCCAAAATTCGGCGGAAAATGGGGAACGGAATGTCTTAACACTAGGTTCCCTCTGCCTACCCTGCTTTGTGCGGAATACAGCGTGAAGTTAAAAAACCTAGAAAGATATATGAATAGTTCATTATTGTAAAGGGCTTTAACAATATGCTTTAGGTAAGATATTATGGAGTAATTTGTTAACTTAAATAGAATTGTCTACAGGACAATGGTCTTGCTTAATGTGTGCGTTTGTTCTGGTTGAGCGGTCATGCGAGCACAGCTTAAACTATTATCTTATTTACTACATCTCGCTTAAAGTTCAAGTCAGTTTATGATTTTGATTTGGGAATACCCTGAGGAGTGCTATACCCTAGTCTGCGCTTGAACAAAGGTGTAATATTCTCGTACCCATATCATTATTTAGTCGAAGATATGTTGAAAATTTTTTTTTGTAAGCATTTGAGATATCAACTATACGTTTTCCCATAAGATATAGAGAGCCTATTGTCAATATACTTGGCTTTCTCTTCGATTTCGAGACATTTAATGTTGAGTGGCAAAACTTAATGCCGTGTTTAGTCGTGTAATGTAGTGTAATTACATTAAAATTGGAGCGGAGATCAGATCCACAACATCGCTATGGCAATTTGACGCTGTTTTACTGAGTCACGACAGTTTCACATTTATATGTTTTTCCAACGCTGTATCCCGCACTTAGCATGGTAGGCAGAGGGAACCTGGGCAAATTAATGTTAACCCTAACATACTCCGCTCTGCCATAAGGCACTCTGTTTCCCACTTTCCACTGAATTGTTAAAGCATTGCATGTTAAGCGATGGAACTTAACGCCGCACTGCCTCTTGACCACAGCGAGGAAATTCAAATGTTAAATATTTCATCCACTCGAGTCGGAGTCGAACCCACAACCGTTTCGTTTACAATCAGATCCAGTGTACAAATATGCATTATATTTTTATTTAATTAATTCAACGAGTAAATCAATGTAGCATCCTATAAATATACAATTGTACGTACGAACCAATAAGATGACATTTATCGCGCGCACGCAAATCTTATCTATTAACCGTTATCTAAAGTGTGTCGACTGTTTCACCCTGATTCGGAACGTGACTTTTGTATTTCATCATTTACTAAATAATTTTTATTTTCAGCCTCTTGATACTGAATAAGAAAAAGAAAGAGTAAATATTTAATAGATCCCTTTAAAGTATTTTTTGCAAACATTCTCTTACAATATAATTGATAAATACTTTAGATACAATGGGACAGGATTCAAATCTCAATTGGTTCCCTACTGTTCTATGTTGGTAAAGTTTTAGGTACATGTGTCTGTAGTAAGATGAAACAAAATAGATGTTCTAGCGTTGCTATTTCAACATAACTTCACATGCTGCATCCCGCACATAACAAGAGTAGGCAGAGGGAGCCTAGGAACCCAATGTTAAGAGACTACGTTCCCATTAAGGGACTCTCGTTCGCCATTTCCGCTAAATTCTGGACTTTATCAGACGCGAGTAAACGAAAATATTAAATATTGCATTGCATCCTACCGTGTGAATCAGTGGGAATCCACTAAAAAATTGTTTACAGAGTCACGCTTGTACCCCTACGTCACTACTGGCCTCTAACGCTTCTATACACATATTTTATCAATGTTTATATCTTTGAACATTTAATTGCAACAAAGCAAACGACAGATTATATTATTAAAAATAATGAGAACGGTGAAGAACCGTCAGTGACTCACTCGTCTTGACAAGTGAATGACGTAAGGCCTATATTATTTGAAGAAAAAAAAAAAACACCGTTATTACTTGTTCTTCTCCAAATCCATTGTAGGAGTTTGAATATTTATTGCTTTTTTTTTTTTAGATATTGACCGTTATGCTTGTGATGTATATTTGGTAATGATGATTCAAATTTAGTTTTCATGCCTTCGAAAGTATCTTTCTACGATTAAGGAAATCATGACCCCGGAGATGCCTAAGGTTATGTAACAATAATTATAATAATGTTGTTATGTTCTTTATTTGACATTATTTATTTAATGGGCTATTATCCATTATTTTTCTGATAACTTTATAATAAACATGACCTCCAATTATTATTAATTTGATAAAACTACATTATACAATAATAACAATTAACTAATACTTTAATTAACAATATTTTTATATTTTGCTTTAACACAATTTCTTGTGTTAAAACTGTCACTGTCAAATAGATCATGGCAGCTTTTGAATCCTCTATCGGACAGGCGACTATCTAAGAAAGTAATGATATAACATTGCGGCGGCGTTGAATTCCGCCACTCAACGCGCAATGCCTCCAGAATTAGGAGGGAAATGGGGAAAGGACTGTGTTAATACAAGGTTCCCTCTGCCTCCCTGCTGTGGGCGGAATACAGCGTGACACTAAAAAAAAAATGGTACAACAAAGTCAAACTAGAAGATATTTGCTAAGATTTATATAACGTAAGTTTAAACCAAAATATCACAGAATTTAATTTTGCTAATACTATACAGACTGTATAACCTCACATACAACAACACTGTTCCTAAATAAGCGTGTTACAGACAGCATGCCGTGCACATCCCATTACTTATTGAAACATTAATTCTAATGGGTCTGCGTTCCTAGACAATAAACAATAGATTCCTATCATTTCCTACCTACGTACTGTGTCGTATTCAATTTAAACCTTGCTTTTCATTTACTCTTGTATCAAATTAGTAGGTTTTTGGTTAAATGATCTTAAAATGTAGCGTTGAGTTCCACCATTGAGTTTCATATGCCTACCCTGCAGTGTGCGGGATGCAGCGTGAAGCTGTTTTTTTTAATGTGATTTTAAAATAATATTATTCTTTTCGGTGAACAGAAAGAATCGTTTTTTTTATTTTTTTTAATTCATTTTAATATGAAATAATTGAATCTTTGAATCGTGTAATAAAAAGTGAATTTTATATTACTATTGACATTTGCCTCGCTTCTATGAATTGCTTCTAGAGTTAATTAGATTTCAGTATTGTTATATGTGTTCATTGTTTCTCTATATTAATTGTCGTAAGGCATTATAACAATTTTAACTAAATATTAGCATTATTTTATACTTAGTTATAGTAAAAAGGATCAGCCTGTAAGTGAAAGATATATCAGAAAATCTTTTATTGAAGACATTTATAAACGTCATTATCGTCTCTTTCTATGAGTTTGTTCATGGTAATCTCAGAAACGGCTTAACTTATTTAAATGCAATTCTTAATAAAAATTAAACTACGATGAAATATGTCTATGAAATCCAATACAAAGTTTTTTATAGCCTATAGTAAAACTAATGCTTTAAGATATATTATTTATTCACTTACAAATATTACATTTTAGCCTTTAGGGATTGATTGTTTATGTGGTAGTTCAACAAAATATATGAAACTATGAGGAGGAGGACTCGTCGTTAGCTGTAATAAGGCAATTCAGTTCAACAAAGATTGTTATAAATGATATCAATTAGTTTGAGCTATTCCAATGTTGGCCTCAAGTAAATCATTGACCTCTTCGTGATTAATGGCTTTGTGCTATTACCTAATAAAGATATTTTTAGATTTTTCCTGAAATATTTGATAGAAAATGATCATATTATAATTTGAAATTACCTTCATGTATCCCGATACACAGAGGGAACCTAGTGTTACGAGACCCTGTTCGCTATTTACTGCCGAATTCTGGAGGCATTGCCGAATTTTGGAGGCAAAGGTAAACTCCATGCCAGAATGAAAATATAAAATATTTCATTTCCCCGAGTGGGAATCGAACCCACACCCAGTCGCGCTTACAGTCACGCGTTTGTGCCCCTGTGCCACAAATAGCTTTTTACATATTATTATGTTACCTATGCATTATCCCCTTAGTGTACAGTAGTAGAGTACACAAAAGGAAGAATATTTTAGTGGATGTCGCGTGCGAGATGTGCATTAATCGTGATGCTTCGTGCAAGAAATGTATTGTTTGTTCCTCGCATCTTGTAGGCGTCTATCATAAATTATTGTGTTCAAACAGCTTCCCTCTGTGGAATTTTATTAATATAGAGAGACATATATATTTTACCTTCGTGCATTTTACGTATTTTTACGTCATATTATTTACACAAGGAACCTAAGCGCGAGTGCCTCCATTTATTGTAACAATATATTATCGATAGATAATAAAATCGAATATTTGAATTGTTTTTTTTTTTTTTTCAAAATTAATTAAGTACCTTATTAACAATAGTCAAATCGAATTATATAATAGTATATTTTATCGATAACATTTTGATTTTCAACAATACGCTATAAAATATAATAGGAAAGCAAATGTAAACCATAATCAAGTTGTATTGAGTGCTTAATGATATGTAAATGGAAGACTTATAATATAATAGGGGGATACGGAATATTAATATTGTGGGTCCTATGTTTATTTTATATAAGCACCAGTGATGGATGATTACGTCAATACAAAACAATTTTGAGCTAACATTTTCAAAGTAAATTCAGATATGTAAGGTGAGCACAAAGACTGCTGCCAGCGTCGTATGAAATAAAAGAGATTCGGCGTAGTTCAAACAACATGAACAGAATGGCGCCCGTTCCTTTGTAGATAATTCCTGTACAACAATAAATATTGCTTTAATTCTACTTAAAAATATTTGAAGAATTGGGTGAAAAACAGAGATAAATTCTGTATTTCATGAATGAGAGAGTGTTTTATGTATTTCTGTCCTGAAATTACATTTCTTTTTCAAAATCATCATCAAAGTAAGAAAAATGTTTGTAATATATTACCTACATGTAAGAAACATTACGAAATAAAATGTTAGAAATAGTAGTTTTTAGTACATGCCCAAGCTCATGTTTCCGGTGATGCGATCGGACGCATACACATCATAACTGTCGGCGAATTGCCAAAATGCGTTGGCTCCGCTGCGGAGAATGACCTACAGAACTGTGTCGTTTTCTTTAAGGAAAATAATAAATTTTCAACGTTGTACCTAAATATGTATTTACAATTCAGTAGAATGTACATATGAAATAATATTGCGGTCTGCCAATAACAAAGTAACCTACTCTGTTATATTTGGTCTCTGGAGTTAATTATATTATATCAGAGCAAATGTGAGCAGAATTCAGCAGAATCAATAATAATTTAAAGCTCAAGTTGTTTAAACATCACAAGCAGCGACAAATCGAAAGCCTAACTAAGGAATAGCTTGAGAGGATTGTAAAATTGAAAAAGCAATTGTGAGAGATTCTCGACAATGAGGCTTGGTTCGGAATGAGATTCCGTTTTCTTTCGTCTCCATTCTGCAGTCGAAAGCGAGGGCGGGGTTGGCGACTGTCTTTTGTGAGGGGCAATCGTCGTCGGCTTAAACGGTCCCCTTGCCTCAGGGAACGGGTGGCTCGGGTCGAGGGGGTACCTGCTTTGTGTGTCGGCGGCTTTATCTTCCAACGGCCACAAAGTCTGTCGCTTGGCCTTCTCTAAACCGATTGCATTAATTTCGCCTATACCTTATATATGGCTTATGGTGGTAGGTTGATTTTATCGACTATTGAACTTTACTTAACTATTATATAACACGCAAAGCATTATAAATATATATTTTTTAAGTTTTTGGTTTTATATCAATAAATCATAATTTATGTCGCCGCTGTTGAAAAGGCAAACAAAACAGACTATGAATAAAAATTCGTAATCGTATTGCAGTTGTAAAATGTCGAGAAATTAAGGTCAGTCGTAGCGCAGAGGTTGTGAGTTCGATTACCACTCGAGGAAATTAATTTTTTTGTGAACACAAGAGCCAAGAAGTTAAAATATTATATACGCCCAGAATTCGGCGGAAAGTGGACGTGTCCTAATGGGAATGGAGTATCTCAACACTAAGTTCCCATGTTCCCACTGCCTACCCAAAAATGAAGTAGCCGAAGCTAAAAAAAAAAAAACGTTTATAAGTCGGTGCGGATAGTATGGAAGCAAAGACCCGATGTCGTTACACAACAAGCATTTCTTTCATTCCGCAAAGAGGATTCCAATTCCGACGGATCAAATTAATCCGTCGTCAAAGACTGACACTCAAAGGAAACAAGTTAAATGAGATGTGAAACTTATAACTGATTATTAATGTACAGATAATAAATGTATATATAATATTGCTTTTGTCTTGTATAATTAATAATTATTTTTGTTTTTTTTTTATCTTGCAAGAGCTTAGATTGTGATATTTGATACATAAAAGTCATAAATAGTGTTAATTTCGCACATCAACCAACACGCAATTTCTCCAGAATTGGACAGAAAACAGGAGAGAGAACCAGTGTCTACTGAACACGCAATTCCCCTAGAATTCGGCAGGTATTACATAGTTTGACATATAATATTTCAAGCATTTATGAAGGTATTCCTTTGATATTGGAGCAATATAATCAGATAGTTTTGTCTTGATCTGAACAAATGGCGTCTTATAGACAAAGGGTTAGAGTGTTGAAGCTTCAATAATTTTCGATCTGATAATATTCAAAATGTGGAAATTTTGCGCCGAGATATTTGGAAATAACATTTATAAGATCGCTCCCTAATTTGAATTCCTTTGTTGGTAAATATTATACTTTGGGTTATTGCTTTACTATATATTACTTTATCTTCTAAGTTTGATTAAAGTTGACATTTTAACCTGGTTCTACACCTTCTAAGTATTTTTGCGCTTTTATTACGCATAACTTTTATTATATGTTGTAGTTAATAAAATAATTTCTTTTCTGAACTACTATTACTACCTAAAAAATATATTCATTAAAAAGTTTTTATGTATATTGATACTATATTACAGAAAAGTACGTACGGTACTCTACTTAAGTTTAGAACGAAAGTCTTCCAGCCTCCACGTTCTTTTATTACCAAAATATCGTAATTACGGGGTAATTTATCAAGTCATCTCATACCCTTCAGCTGTTAACATACCACAACTTTTGAAACAGAAAAATAAAACTTTATTTGAACAATAACCCTTTATTCAAATTAAAATGATCCCCAAGTCATCAAAAAGTGACCTCTCCCTTTATTATATCGTAGGCATCTCGAACAGTTATGGATATGTATATTGGAAAAGGTCCGAGTTCCTGTTGCTCTTTATCTTAAATCCATTGACCCAACAAATTGCCATGTTACGAGTAACTTGACTGATCCATTTATTTGTGTTTAGTAAGATTGTCTTGTCTTATGTTATGCAAACTATATTTGGGATTTGGGTCTTACTTGAGTGATATTAAATTGTCCATCCAAAAGGAAATATTTACTGTTTTCTAGATAATATTCAAGGGATACTGTTACGGATGAGTTTCCGCATTTCACAGCATACATACTTAATATATGATATCTATTTTAATATTTTAATCATACAAAAGTTATAAAGTATTGAGAGGCTGGGCGCAGGGGAACAAAGTGTGACTGTAAACGCGACTGGTTTTGGATCCGATCCCCACTTGAGGAAAAGAAAAAATTATTTAAATGTATATTTCCATTTCTTCGCTCTGGTGTAGAGGAAAAGCGTGGCGTTGTGTTTCGCCACTTAAAGGCGGACCAAGGAAAAGGTGGAACGGAGTGTTTTAACAATAGGTTTCCTTTGCCTACCCTGCTGTGTGCGGGATACAGCATGAAGCTGATTTTAAAACTTATAAAGCTATTAAATCTTTTATCTCGAAGCTCAAATCTTTTTAAAACAGTTCTTGTATAACTTTTACTTTTTACATACGATAACTTCACGATGGTATCTCAAGAACTAGATTGGCATTAAAACTCGGATAAAGAAAACCATTAATTCTGAAAACTTTTGGAATTTCTATCGACTCGTTGCTTCTTACTTGGTATGCGGTTTTACAAAGTTTGAATGACTTCGTGATACGTATCATAAACTTCACCGACTTGTCGAACTATGAAAATTCTGTAAATTAAGTTCACATTCAAATATCGAAGATTTAATGAACTTGATATTAATGGAATATATCTTATTAACTAGAATCCAAAGATAACTTCCAATTTAAACTTTGTAAGTACATTAATTTAGTACAAGAAAATGGTTTAGAAATATTTTATTTGAGTGTGGTTACTACAGTTGTACAAACAGTCGATTTATATAAAATTTAGACACCGAAACACTTGTCATTGGCCTCTGTAGTTACCAACCGCTTGAAGCTATTATAAATCCCGAACAAATCGTAACATAATGACATAGAGTAGACGCCGTAATAAGAAGCTAGTCGTGTTATTAGAATGTCAGGGACTGATTATGCGTAGATACTAAAGGTGGTCCGACATTGGACGAAGTTGAAAAAACTTGTACCTGCAGTTGTCCTAATGAAGGTCGTAGTTGGGAACGGACATAGTTATTAGTATTATTATTATTATTTTAGATTCACGCTGTGTCCCGCACAACAGTGTTAGCAGTGGGAACCTGGAAACCTAGTGTTAAGACACTCCGTTCCCATTATGACACTTCGATTCCTCACTTTCCGCTAAATTCTAAAGGCATTGTGTGTTGTGTGACGAAACTGATCGCTGTGCTTTGTCTCGTAACTAGAGCGAAGAAATGAAAATATTAAATATTTTATTTCCACGCGTAGGAATAGAACTGACAACCTGTCGCGTTTACGTAGCACGCTTTTGTCTCCGCCAGTACTAGCCTCAAACGGTTATTATTATTACTTGGTTTTAATTTATCTTTAAGTATGTCTTACATTAAGTGGAATAGGCAAAATATAAATTAGTGAAAGATTCTGTCAAAAGAAAATCAATAGAATGTTGAACGTCAAAAATAATTTAAATATGTATAAACATTCCTTTCTGGATCTCTTTTAAACATGTATTTTTCTGTTGTGTAATATTTTTTTTTTTTACCGTACAACCTCTCTCGTGTGTTCTCCATTCAACGTGACATTGGCGAAGTGATTTTGTGCTCAAGTGGCATTCTCCGAATGCCATCATAAAAAGCGGAGAATGCTATAATAAAAAGCGGAGAATGCCATAATAAAATGAACAGAACCGAACATTCCTTTGTATAAGATTAAATTCACAAGCATCGCGTGCGGTCAGTACGTCCCAACTGATGATGGCATCATCATCATTATTATTATAGCGATCACCAATCACGTTGTGCCTTAAAATACAAGAATTTAATATTTTTTCCGACAACTATCGCTTATGGAAATTAAGTACTTAATTTTTTGCTTATACATATTTGAATACTGTCGGAGATAAAAAGATAATTGATGATTATAGGATATTCCTTATCTTTGTTGGTGATGCGAGACCAAAATGGTGCTTAAAGCTTATGTTGTTAATGTGACCACTTAAATATTATATTACTGTTAAATACTTAAATATTACAAGGAAAAAGAACCTTTCGTCAAGGCGTATAATTTTTATTAAAGGTAACAACGTCCATTTTGTTTCCTTAGAGAGATTATAAATCTCGACTTAAAGTTTCTTGTTTGTTGTATGCTCTTTGTATCTCGAGTTTTCGAGTTAATTTCATCAATAAAGCTCTTATCCTTATTACTTTAACAAGTAGGAGAAGATACGTTTATTTATATACTTTACATCAGTGTTATTATATAATTATTAATATTATAACAATTTTTATTAATAGCTAAATTAATATTAAAGTACATCTATAGAATAATATTTTTTATTACTCAATTTCAATGTTTATTCACATAATATAGCAGTAGCTACATTGAAAATAACATTCCCATAGGTTAAGTGTTCTACTTTAGCCCTATAACCATAAAACAAGATAGATGCTTAAAACTATTATAGAACAGGTTCTTCACTATTTACAAGACAGTATGGTTACAGCGAATAATATTAAACGTTGCTGAACTAAAAACATAAGCTGTATAATCTTTGCATTCTCTAAGATTGTTTATTTTCAGATGTGTATCAACAAAACAAAAACTACATTCCTTTGAAATTGTCGAACAATTAGAGCTGCTAATCGTTGGAAATGTTCTTTTGCAACTTATATTTATTGTGGACACTCGACTACATATTTGTATGGAGACTATAAAAAGCGACGAGGGACACGCGGGACATCTGCTTAAAGTTTAGTTTTGTTTTCTATTTAAGTCTGGTTCGAGTAAATATATGATTGGTTTTGTTTATAATTTATTATGGTTGCGTTGTATTAGAGTTTATATGAGGTTAAGCTATAATAATTGATTTGGAGCAAATTATTGTTATATTATATTGAAATTCATAATAAAGGTTGAGGCCAGTCGTGACTGGTTGGAGGATATGAAATATTTATTTAAATTTATATTTTCTTTTCTTCGCTCTGGTGTGAGGCAATGCGCGGCGTTGAACTCCGCCACTCAATACGCTATGCCTCCAGAATTTGGCGGAAAATTGGCAGCAGATTGTCTTAAAACTAGGTTCCCTTTGCCTACCTTGCTGTGCGGGATACAGCGTGAAGCTGATTTATTTGTTTTTATAATAAAGATTTAATTTTAATAACACGAGTAGGTACATAGAACTCATATTTATCAATTTTCTTCGGATTGATGTATAAATTACATAAATTTGTTGTGGTGATGTCCTATAATGAAACACCGAGTGATTATATAGCCTTCCTCTCAACATTGAGTGTTTGATCCAACCGTCAGACAAGCTTCATCAGGTGGACATCTCAGCCGTCACCACTATGGTGCCATACAGATATCGTTTATCTATCATCTGATTGAGCCTTAAGGAAATTAATTTCTTTCTTTTCTCCGCTCTGGCAAGACAAACTGCGGCGTTGAGAAATGCCACTTAAACTGCAGTGTCCACATATTGTCTTAAATTTTAGTGGAAAGTGAAGAACAGAATGTGACAAATTGACAATAGAGTTCTGTTTACCGTCCGGAGCACCATCGTCCGGAGGTCGAATGAAATATACAACTGTGTCATATACAATTTAGTTAAGTTATATTCATTATTTCTCAGTAAAACTACAGAACCCTACAAAATGACAGGTAGGTTAAAAAAAAATATATAGTGTATTCCCAGCTCGTGCGTCCGCGGTAGGTCGTACGCCGCCTTCATAATAAGTCCATTTGAATCTGTTCATCTTTTATTTGCTTTGCGGCTCGCTGTGTTGTTTTATATTATTTTGTACCAACCGTCTCTCAGATTTCGTCTTTATCGTTATTGAAGAGGTCCTTACTTTATCTTTCTAATACTTTATAGTTTTTATTCTTTTGCTGTCGTTACTTATTATGTTGTGTTTTATGTTATTATTTCCTATGTTTGTTTGAGCTTTTATTATTTTATATTTAATTAGCACTTTATCTCAAAGGCCGTCTTGGCGCAATGGCATGCTATTTCTTATTAGACAAAGCACGGCGTTGAGTTCCACTAAACACGCGATGCCCCATCCGGCGGAAAGTGAGGAACGGAGTGTTTTATTTCATCTCATTGACTATTATTAAAACTTTTATTTATATTTCCGGTTTGCGGGATAGAAATAATGTATAATTATCTCATTATTAGATATACATTTCTTTACTTAAATGTATTTTTATATTGTTAAGGATTCTTATACTTATCTCTTTAGATTAGATCCCGTAAACGACTTGTTCTAAGATATTTATTATCCTATTAGATTAAAAGACGATGACTTTTAGATAACCATATTCGGTATACGTTTCGCAAACTATTAAATACTGTTTCTTGCATTGTACGTGTTCTAAACTTTAGTTGTAATAAATTTTATAGAGATAAGTCCACCTTTTACCATAATTTTACTAACCTCTTGTAGTTTTATTGTTTTAAGTTTATGTGTGTGCGATCTCTTTGTCTTGCTAGTTCGAGCCAAACACGTATGTTTCATACAAGAAGATTTAGTAGAGATTTACAATTTAATAACCGCACGAGGCCGCCGTGGGCAGAAGTGTAGGGGCAGAGTGTGATGTGGTGTGTGTGTCAACGCTGTGTTTTGTCTTTTTACCAGAGAAAGTAAATTAAAAAAATCATTCCCCCGATTACATAACCGTCGTGTTTTTCCTCTAGATTTAATTTATGATTATAAAAATGAATTATTTATATTTATTTACTAAACATAATAAAATATTTAGTAGTAAGCTTACATAAGGTAATTAAATTTTAAATACAATGTAAATAAATTAAATTAAATTAGCTTCACGCTGTATCCCGCACACAGCAGGGTAGGCAGAGGGAACCTAGTGTTAAGACACTCCGTTCCCCACTTTCTGCCGAATTTTGGAGGCATTGCGTGTTGAGT